>JAIGNY010000840.1:0-73527 GCA_020152595.1 Chiridota heheva
TTATGCTTTATGCCTTTTTGGTTCTGATGCTAATAGCATAAGGAACCTATGCAGTCATGCTGGCGTGTGTATATATATGTGTGTGTGTATGTTGTATGTATGTGTGGGTGTATGTGTGTGTATGTATGTTTGTAATGGCCAGCTCGTAAACTTGGTATCTCAAGAACAAAACACTGGATTCATGTCGTATGTGGTACACTGATAGCCCATGGCCCGTAGATGTGCCATATTGTTTTTGATGGTGATGTCATGCATATTAATAAGTAGGCAGGGCTTAAGATAAAATTATTTAAATGTTCGTATTTTAAGAACTACATGCCTGTCTTTTTTCATATATGGTACAATAAGCCAGTTCATGGTAACGATAATATGTATTGCGCAATGCAGGTCAAGAGGTCAATTGAGGCTGTCTTGCAGTAAGCATCACTGACACATTGAATAACACCGTTACTTCCCGATTTTTTTCGTTTAATATTTGAGTGGATTCGGTACCTTGTATGTGTTTGTGCTTTCGAAATGGATGTTCCTTCCATTCGGGACATTGTGTGGGATGCCATGTGGGACAACTGGGTTGGATGCCATGTGGGACAAGGTTGGGATGCCATTTGGGACATACAATAGGGTGGGATTTCATGTGGGACATTGATATGAACATAGGGTGGGGATGACATTTCAGACATGGTTGGAAGCCATGTAGGATATAAGGATATGCCATGTGGGTCATAGGGAGGGATGTCATGTGGCACATAGCGAGGGACGCCATGTGTAACAAAGGGTGGGATATCATGTAAGACATAGATATAGATGCCATATGGAGCATCTAGGATAACAGGATGCCATGTTAGCGAAATTTGGGACATAGGGAGGATTACATGTGTGACATGGGGAGGGACGCTATGTTTGACATAAGGAGGGATGACAGTGGGACATAGGGTGGGATGCCACATATATATAACAATATTAAATTAGATTAGAATTATAAATACCATCATGGCTGGCATACTGATTCAAATTGACACACATATCACAAGTCCAATTATAAAAACATCCCACCATCCACCCCACCCATGTCCCATCTGAAATCCCACCCTATATCTCATGTATCATCCCACCCCTACTCCACATGATATCTATGTTCCACATGGCATCACTACCACATGTAATTCCTCCTTATGCCCCACATGAAATTCTTCCCTTCATCCCACATGACATCCCTCACCATGTCTCACCCTCCTATGTTCCACATGGCATCCATCTCTATGTCCCACCTGGCGTCTCATCCTAAAGATGTACCAAATGACATCCAACTCAGATGTCCCATATGCCATCACACCCTATGTACCACATGGTTCCTTCCCTGTTCCCCACATGGTATCCATCCCTATATCCCACATGACAGTCATCTTTGTCTCACATGACATCCCTACCCATGTGTCACATGTCATTCCCCCTATGCCCTACATGGAATTCGTCCCTCTGTCCCACATGACATCCCTCTCCATGTCCCACTCTCTTTTGTTCCACATGACATCCATCTCTATGTATCACATGGCATCTCATCCTAAAGATGTACCAAATGGCATCCCATGCACTCATATGTCCCATATGCCATCCCACCCTATGTACCACATGGCATCCTTCCCTGTGCTCACATGGCATCCATCAATGACATCCATAGTAAGAACGTTGAGTTTTATTAATATTCGTAGTGGACGCGGCTTAATATGATTTTGTAAACAAAAAGCACAAGTAAACAATATCTCAAAAACTATGATCTGGATTCACATCATGTGTGGTACACAGATAGCTCATGTTTTGCATATGTGACCTATTGTTTGTGGTGGTGATTCATGCATATTAATGGTGGGCGGGGCTTAAAGTGAAAATTTTGAAAAAGTGATAAATGAGCAACTGTATGACCGTTTTGCGTTATATTGGGCATGATAATTTTGTTGGTTATTGTGTACATGCTTATGTTATCAACAGATGTCATTAATATACATGGCGGGCGTGGCTTAATGTGATAGTGCTTAATGATGTAAATGCCATAAATGGTATATCAGATTTATGCTATATGTGGTACACAGATGGGTCATGGTCTGTACGTATGTTAAATGTTGTTGTACATGTAGTGATGTTATGAATGAGTAGGCGGGGCTTACTGACAAATTCTTGAAATAGGATAAATGAGCAATCAGTTTTACATCATACTTGCTTTGGTGTTAATTATTGTGCAAATGCTAATTTTTTCAACATTGATCTGCATGATGGATGTGGTTTATGAATAAATATGGAACAAATATTTCATGATATGCAATGACATGACCGTTAATACAAATTTTGCAAATCAATCAACATAATGAAAAAGCATTGGAGCCACAAAACCCTTCTGGCTGATGATTTCTTTTCTGCCTAACGGGTCAATTTGAAAACTTAAGTATTTAAATTTTGTGGCGTTCTTTGTTATTTGGTGCAACCTCCCAACGTTTTTGTGGTGGTTATTAAAGGACTAGAACCAGTTCCACAAAATTTTCCGAATTTTTCTTCAACATTTTGAAGTTTGAATTTTTCAACAGTGTTTGACAATTCATATGTTCTGCTGCTCGGGACGTTCTTATCTCAGCAACCATAACATTTACTTGACCTGCCCAGATGGACAGCTTTCTTTTCAGCAAACGTTCCACGGGCAACCTTGTTTACTTTCAGGACAATCACAAATTCAGATAAACCTTGCCTGGCGGGCAAGTTGATTTATGGTCGATTTGTCGATCTCTGACCCACAGTTCTACAAATACCCGCAATCCTAATGGATGGGTACCCGTGAACCAAAAAAATAGTGGAGTCACCCAGCCTTAATGCTGGTATTCATTTGAACAGCCTGATTGGAGCTGAGGCCAGCTGGATATTTTTAACTGTTTTTTTTTTTTTGCGTTAATTCTTTGGCAATTCACTGGTCTATGATTGATGTAACTCACTCAGTTGCCTCCTTGTAATTACTTACTTACAGCAATCAGGTGGTAGTAAAGTTATACATACTTTGCTTCAGCTTTGCTTGGCAACACACATGTATAAACTTTATTGTGACGTGTGCTGTTTCTATGTTTAAAACAGATGTCTGCCAGAAGTGCTGAAGACACTTTGCTACCAGCGGCCAAGAAGCCTCGATTTGAAGAAGAAACGCAACAAGACAATAACGGAGAAAATTCATATTTTAATTCACATGTAAGCACATTTTAACATGCATTTTTATTTTCTTTGTACAAAGAGAGGACATGTACTGAATAGCCGATTAAAGCAAACTGAAAGAGTGAACCGCAAATTGTTGTGGCAGAGGCTGTGCTTTAAAGTTGGAAGGCTATAGTGAAAATTTAAAGTAGCAAGTAACTGTTTATAAGTAGATTAAATGAAAGGTGGTAGTTGTAGGAACAATTTAAAAAAAGAATCATGTAAATAGGTGACACGGTTCTCAAGTTATGAGAAACAAAAGTGTCACTTGAATTATCCCAAAATTAATTGCTGTTTCTATGACAACAAGATTTAGCCAAAATTTGGTCAATTTTGAAGAATTAAGCATTTTTAAAGCATAATAAATGTTTGGACATGCTGCTTTACCACTGATATTAAGTATTTTCTTGTTCTGTACAACGTTCTCTTCAACTTAATAAAATAAATGATTGAAAACATAGTTAACATGTAAACAAACCATAACATACATTAAAATGGGACAAATGCGTTTTAATGTAAAGTTGGCTAAATTTGATTTAAATGCAGTTTTGTAACCAAATAAACTGTTCTTAGCAAATGGTCTAGCCATGTAAAAAATTATAATTTAAGGACTTAATAAATTAAGGGAAAGTCTAATTAACGACCTAAATAATTAAAATTGAGTTAAAGTGCAAATCTGAAATTATTTCAGTGTGCTTCAAATAAATTTTAAGCTGACAGTTGTAAGATTCTAGTTAACATGTATATTAATAGAATAACAAGACAAACAAACACAATTAAAAGAATAATTAATAATCATTAAATGAATTGGAATTCTCCACATTTTGGGTTATTTTCTATGACATTGTTCAAAACTGCATTTAATTTGATTAAAACCAATTTGTATGAACTTGTAAAATTCCATTAGAATATTGCAATAATACAAACATGTAACAACTGATTAATTGTTAATGAATTAAGTTATTATGAATATTAATTAAAATGTTTAAAGTATGAGCACAAAAAACGTAAATTTTTATGAAAAAATGAGAAGAAAAAATAATATGATGAAATAAGAAAATATTTGTATTTAAATAAAAGTTGAGTTTCAGAAATATTTTTAAATGAATTATACACATAGATCAAGACAATTCACGATGGTACACACTCAGTCACAGTGTACTTGCAATGTTCGGTTGATCGATAAATAACTGGCACTCGCATGAAAAAATAAATAAAAAACAGGCCATAGGCCAAGGTAGCTGCAAAGTGATTGTAATGCAAGTTTAAAGTAAAAAAAATAATTATGGAATAGTAGCATACCCCGCAATATGTTCAGTTTATCGAGAAATGTTGAACTCACCTAATTAGCTGCGCAGTGAATAATAAAAAATATATAAAATTAAGTTAATTTAATAAAAAGTTAATTTTCTTTCAGCAATGATAGTATTTTAACAAATCATACGAATAGATCAAGAAAATTTGTGATGGTACACACAGCGTACCCGCAATGTTCGGTTGATTGAGAAATGATATCCCTACCCCTCCAACCCCCACACAATAAAAAGAAAAACAGGCCATTGGTGAAGCTTAAAGAAAGATGCAGAGATTGTGCTTTTGATTACAAAAGATCTTGATCTAATAAAAGTCAATTTCCTCTCAGCAATAACTAAGAATTTAAATTCAAGATGGTCCGTACCTGACTAAACATTAATTTCAGTTACTTAATCACAGGCCTACACTACAAATTGCAATTGAAAATGGCTGCTACAGTGCTAACGTTACTGCACACAGTTAATTCTTGTACGTGTGTACACTAACGTTACAGTGTCAGTAGTTACGTTTATACAAAGGTACTGTACAGTGTCAGTGCTGCATGCTGAAATCAGCTTAAAATTACTCTAAAACCAGCTGATAAATCATTTAATTAAGCTTACCTTAATATAAGTAAGTTATGCTTAACATTACGTACGATTAGAAAAGGTAAATGAATACAATTGCCCTCGAAATAAGTAAATTCCATCTGCAGTATGGCGTTGTTTACAACTTAAAACTTACAAGTCACAACTTACAATGCAACTTCGAAGCGATTGCGAAATTATGGGTCAATTAAAAAACGAGTTGAATGCTGTGTAAATGGGGCAGCGTGATTAATTATGTCTCATTTTAAAGATAAGAAAATTCTCTTTCAAACAATGCTTGAGTTTTTGTACTTGTAATTTGAAAAGCATGCTTAAAAATGAAAATGGTTTTCAACTATGAAAAAATCATCGGAAACTGAAAACTCAATTATCATTAGGAAGCTTAAGGTATTGTTTTTCTTTCTGGCCACATATTGGTTATATGTGATGAAAGATGTAGCAGTGATGGTGTTTTTTATAAACCCACCCTGCATTAACACAACACAAACTCACCTTCCAAAATTCACACGGCTTCAAGTCTTCGATATAGCATTATTTATCCCGTAATTCCCCTAAATTTTCATCAAATTGCATAATTTTAGTCTTATGTGAAAGGTAATACTACACAAATTAATAATATTATATCAAATTTTAGATGTGTTTAATCAAAAGAGTAAATTTTTAAGTTAAAAAGAAGTATTTTTAATGCATTCGGTTATGAGTTAGTAAAATAGTAACTGTGCTTGCTCGCAAATCACAAACTTGTAAAATCTGTGGCTACACATTGCATGGGGATATTGTATTGTTTTGGCCTCCCTAATTAAAGACGAACGAGAACTACTAGTCTTAATTACAGATTTGTCTATTGTATTGAATAATTCGGCCAGAAAAAATAAAACCCCAAGTATAGCGGCAAATTTCTATAATATGAAGTAAGTTTAATTTGCGTTTCCTAAATTATTAGTTGTCATTAATTCTTTTATTCATGGACTAAAACTTAATTCTTAACACTAAAAAAAATCAACAACAGCATTTTCAGTAGCAATTATTTTAACCAAATTCATAAATTCATTAAAATATCTTTAAATTTTCAGTTATTTTAATAGCGAAATAAAGTTGTATTATAGAAACACATTTTGTCAAAAGTTATATCACTGTACTAGGATTTTACCAAAAATGTTGGATGGAATTTCTTTCCTATTTTCATTCATTTAAGTTACTGTTGCTTATCTAGTTAAATCTTTATTGTCACTCTGTTGTCATCATTTCCTGCTGCTGTTATATTTAAACAATAGGCTGATTTTATAAATGCCAACTTTTATTGAGTTAGTCTTGATCCTGTTTGTTTTGAATACTTTACATACTGTAGTTAGGCAAATCAAATATCTTTTATTCACTTTGCAGTCAAGTTCATCAACCATGGCAAACAACGGGGTAACTGGCGAAATAGATGAGGGTCTCTATTCCAGGCAATTGTAAGTTATTAAATGAATATTCATTAAGATATGTAAGTATGCTATGATCAGAATCAAATAATTGTGTACACGCTAATTAAGAAACAAAGTAATTTTAAAAGAATTGTTACCTCATTCCATACTTGATCTTAAGAAAACATATATTTCTCTTTCTGAACCTTTTTAGTCATCCAACTCTTTATTATCCAATCCTTAAGTTATTTAATGAATATTCATTAAAATATGTAAGTATGCTATGATCAGAATCAAATAATTGTGTACATGCTAATTAAGAAACAAAGTAATTTTAAAAGAATTGTTACCTCATTCCATACTTGATCTTAAGAAAACATATATTTCTCTTTCTGAACCTTTTTAGTCATCCAACTCTTTATTATCCAATCCTTAAGTTATTTAATGAATATTCATTAAAATATGTAAGTATGCTATGATCAGAATCAAATAATTGTGTACATGCTAATTAAGAAACAAAGTAATATCAAAAGAATTGTTACCTTATTCCATACTTGATCTTAAGAAAACATACATTTCTCTTTCTGAACCTTTTTAGTCATCCAACTCTTTATTATCCAAGCCTTAAGTTATTTAATGAATATTCATTAAGATATGTAAGTATGCTATGATCAGAATCAAATAATTGTGTACATGCTAAGTAAGAAACAAAGTAATATCAAAAGAATTGTTACCTTATTCCATACTTGATCTTAAGAAAACATACATTTCTCTGAAGCTTTTTAGTTATCCAACCCTTTATTATCCAACCCTTAGATTATTTAATGAATATTCATTAAGATATGTAAGTATACTATGATCAGAATCAAATAAATGTGTACACGCTAATTAAACTTACTCTACCAGGGCTTTAAAAAAAGCGACCCCGCTTTTCGTAACTTTTTTTTCATATGCATTTTTGACAACTTTCCTTTTATTTTCTTTCGTTACAAGTTTGGTTGGAATAGATGCTAAGATATTTATCTGTTGAGTAATTGAAACCAAATAAGGAAATACTGGACAAAATTATGCAAATTAAGCAATGCATGGCTAAAATTGGTCAACAAATGGTCAATCTTTGCAGAAGTATAACTTCTTGTCAGTATTGAAAACAGAGATTTGTGTTACATATTTAGATTCTTTTTGAAATTTCCTTTCCAATGATACGAATCTATAATTTTTAGAAAGAAAGGAAAGATGAAAACATATCAAAAATGACCAAAGTCAAACGTCCCCTGAAAGCTGCAGCAGAAAAATAATTACGCAGTGGTCACTGTGAGACTCGAACCCGGAGCGCTCGCATGCTAGCCGGGTACATTCCCTCTGCACCAAGTAGTCGTTCAAATTGGAGAGGTGTAATATATTTTTTATAGGACAGGTTCTAAATAGAGGGGGGTATGCCTTTATTTATATATTAAATGAAAGGAAATTTCAAGCGCTTTTGAACGGCGGTTCAACGAAGCATGTGTGATGTACGGTGTGGGTACACAATTTTTTAAAGAAAAACACGGGTCAAAAATGGCAGAAATTCATGAAATTTTGAAGAAATTTCTCCAGAACAAAAGATTGCATGTAGGGATTATACAAATTATACCATAAACCAATACTATCATGTCTTAGGACTTGCGTGTTTGATTTTGAAGCAAAAATGTGATCTTGAAGTTATTGAAAGATAGAAAAAAGAAAGAAAAAAAAATTGTAAATTGTTTAGCAATTTTTGAGTTTTACCCTTTTTCGATGTACTTTTTCTAAAAATTATGTAATATGATTCCTATGAAAAAGTTTCATTTGGTGAAAGAAATATCCGAGTACTTTAAAATGATACCAAGATTACCCCTATAGGACTGTGGTAAAGTTCTGATTTTATTATTAGAAAAAGGCGGTTTGAAAATGGCGATAGTATCGCCGAGTGGTAGAGTAAGGGTTAAGAAACAAAGTAATATCAAAAGAATTGTTACCACATTCCATACTTGATCTTAAGAAAATATAAATTTCTCTAAACCTTTTTAGTCATTCAACCCTTTATTTATTCTGTAGTAATATGATATAATAATACATCAGTTGTTCATAGCGCTTTTTTGCAACCGTACTAAAAAGTGCTTATAATAATAGTCATCCTTATTTACCCTCATTTTATCTCATTTGCTTTTATCTGCTTTTATTCTTTCACTTCGAGATAATGAAAGTGTGAGGAGTTTTTGGTAGAGAATGTTATTTTTCTATGTTGTTGTTTATTGCTGAACTTTGTATTTTTCTAGGTTTTCTCACAACATGCATCATACATTTACTTATTTACAAAGAGGATTGGTGATGTCAAAAGTTGTCATTAAAATCTTTGTTTGTGATAATTAAAGGAATATTCCCATGAAATTTTGTAAAATTTTATTTGAAAGAGCATAATTTAAAAGCGAATTTGGTACAAAAATCAGGTTGATATCATATTCCGTTCAGGAGATATGGATTGTTAAAGATTTCCCAATTGCATTTTAAAGGTTTTGTACAATATGTTGAATTTGGGTTTGATGATGTCATAGAGACAATTCCATTGCAATTGTTTATGTATTTCTTTGAATGTTAATTGGTTGTTTAACAATTTTCCAAAATATTGAAGTAGGGTATATTCAGCAATGTATAAAAATACCTATTCTTTCATCAATTGATTTTTCTAGCAGGCTTTACTCATAAAAAAGGATGATAGATTTTAATGAAATACATTAACTTTGTGGGAGAATGTGTTGCTGTGATGTCATACTGAGCCTTTTCCTAGTCATTTATTGGCATTTTTTATGAACCTTAAAATTTAAGTATTTTTTGGTAGGAATAGCATCAACATGATTTTTGTACTAAATTGTTTCAAAAATTTTTTCTTTCTAATGAAAGGTTACAAAAAAACATGGGAATGTTCCTTAAAGCATAGAAAAATAACGTGCTTTGATGTGAAGGCTCATAGCGCTATAACGACTTCACAATGCAAGAAAAGAAATGTAATAAAACAAGATACACGATACTATACAAGAGGTATACAGTAATAAAGTTTACTGCTTTGTTCCTCGATTCTGTGTCTTTATATGCAAAGGGACATAGATTTTTAATAATGGTCTAAAGCTCTTGAAAATTGTGACTAAAATACCATTATCTTTGTTAGTACAGACTTGTTCCACTGTAAACTTTGTACTATTTACAGGTACGTTCTTGGCCACGAAGCAATGAAACGTATGAGCAAGTCAGATGTGCTGATATCTGGAATGAAAGGACTGGGAGTAGAAATTGCAAAGAATGTTGTCCTGTCTGGTGTCAAGTCAGTTACAATTCACGATGAAAGTGTCGTTTCTCGCATGGATTTAGCATCACAGGTAAGAACAGAGAAACACCTATGACTGAAAAGTGGATATAGCATGTGCTGTAGCATGGGTTAATAATAGGTGTGAGTCTCTTTTGACAGTGTTGTGTCTTCTGTCCTGGCTTTTATGCACTTCCCTTACAGCTTAACATGATCTAATGATATCAAATCATAGCACCATTTTGACTTGCCTAAAAAGTAGGAAAAGATATGGGGATTAGTTTGTCATTGTCAGCATGCACACTTGTTTGTCCGCAGTACATAACATTTTACCTAGGATGCAGGGCCATAACACCAAGCAGGGAAGGGGGGAAGGAGAACTTGTCCCACCTCACTTAAGCAGAATAAATTATTTTAAAATTGTAGTTCCCGCTTCTTTGTGGAGGAATGTTACAGCCATGTTGTCCTCCGTCTTTTTGATGGAGAATTATGGCCCTGATAACCTGAAACCTAACAAAGCTGGTTTTTCCCCCCAAAAAGCTGGCTTTTTCCTCCCGATAGACTTTTTTCTCTTGAAAGGATTTTTCCTCCAGAAAGGCTTTTTCCTCCCGAAAGGCTTTTTCCTCCCGAAAGGCTTTTTCCTCCCAAAAGGCTTTTTCCTCCCCAAAGGCTTTTTCCTCCTGTAAGGCTTTTTTCTGCCAAAAGACTTTTTCCTGCCGAAAGGCTCTTTCCTCCCGAAAGGCTTTTCCTCCCAGAAGGCTTTTTCCTGCCGAAATGCTTTTTCCTGCCGAAAGGCTTTTTCTTCCCAACAGGCTTTTTCCTGCCGAAAGGCTTTTTCCTTCTATCTAGCATGAGTTCATATTAATTGGCTGATTTGTAGTACAATACACGATTCCACTGTTCTGGTTGCACATGCTCAGTTACACGTAGCAATTTGAAGAGTAGAGTAAATATCGCAATATTTACTCTACTTTATTTTGTTACGTGTGACTGCGTGTGCTCGTATATTGGAACTGTGGAATCATGTATAGGCTTTGAATTTTTTTTGTTAAACTTGGATTTGTGAAAATTTCATTCGGTGTTAGATTTTGAAAGCTGTCCAAGGATAATGGCTTAAGGCATATCTGAATCAGTGCTTTGGGGTTATGTATTCATATTTCATTTGACTGGCAAAGCAAAGTACCTTCTCTATGGCCGCTGGTAGCAAAGTGTCTTTAGTACTTCTGGTAGACATCTGTTTTGAACAAAGAAAGGCGTTTTTCTCCCAAAAGGCTTTTTCCTCCAGAAAGGCTTTTTTTCTCCCCAAAGGCATTTTCCTCCCCAAAGGCGTTTTTCTCCCCAAAGGCGTTTTCCTCCCCAAAGGCTTCTTCCTTCCCAAAGGCTTTTTAATTCCCCAAAGGCTTTTTTCCTCCCCAAAGGCTTTTTTTCTCCCCAAAGGCTTTTTTTCCTCCCCAAAGGCTTTTTTTTCTCCCCCAAAGGCTTTTTTTCCTCCCCAAAGGCTTTTTTCCCTCCTCGAAGGCTTTTTTCCTCCCCTAAGGCTTTTTTCCTCCCCAAAGGCTTCTTTCCTCCCCAAAGGCTTCTTTCCTTCCGCAAGGCTTTTTTCTTCCGAAAGGCTTTTTTCTCCCGAAAGGCTTTTTCCTCCCACCTAGTGTGAGTGCATATTAATTGGTTGATTTGTAGTAACAATAGGCTTTGAAAAAAATTTGTTAAACTTTGATTTGTAAAAATATCTTTTGGTGTTAAGATTTTTAAAGCTGTCGGAGAATAATGGCTGAAGGCAGGCAGGGGTCGAATTTCCCGCTGTCCCAAGAACAGTGCTTTTTATGCAGGAACAGTGAATTTTGAAACATATCAGTTCTACCGCTTGTTTTCAACAAGCATGTGGCATCAATGATCAGTTACTTTATTTATGTTTCAAAAAAGAAAAGAAAATGCATGTCGCCTAGCAAGATGATTATAGAATATAAAGATCAAATTTGTTTCATTATGAAAAAGTTTTTCCTATCTTGCCTGCAATTGGAACCTCAATTAATCATGAATACACAGTATATACAAGGCTGTTTAATATACAAGGCTGTTTGCACATGTAGAACTGTAGGCAACTGGATACTACATCATGTAAATACTAATAACGGAGAAACATATTTGCACATATTAAACAATAAAGTAGTTGTAAAATCGCCCATTTAAAAAAAAAAAAAAAAAAATTGTTCTGTTATCAGCTAAAAAAGTTGGAACAGTAAAATTTGATCCGGAACAGTATTATTTGAGATAGTATTGTTCTGTGAAACAGTGGCGAAAAATTTAAATTTTGACTCGTGTAAGGTATATCTGAATTAGTGCTTTGGGGTTATGTGTTTAAATTTCATTTGACTGACAAAAAAAGAATTTGTATTAAAAAGTAAAGCACACTTGATGTTACAATTTGCATACATGAAGGAAGATGATTACTGTTGGTCTGGTTAGCTGTAAGATGTCATATTAATTTAGGCGCAAATGATTTTGTTTTGTTTCCATGATTGAGGAAGATTTCAATGGTTTTCCATATAAGTAGTCAGGGTGAACTAAACACTGTTCTTTTGCTCTTATTATTGTTCAGTTTTTCTTTAGTGAGGCAAACATTGGCAGAAACAGAGCGGAAGTTTCGCAAGGTCGCCTTGCAGAACTCAACAGCTATGTGCCTGTAGCAGCACATGTAAAGCCATTGACAGAAGAATTCCTTACTAAGTTCCAGGTTTGTTTTCTCCTGCAATGCCAGTCTTTCTCTCAGATATCTAAGATACGATCATCACAAAATAAGAGCATCTTCACTTCAGTGGTGACAGATATTAAAAAACAAGAAGAAATAAGTAATTTTTAGCTCAACCAACACAGTGTTGTTTTGAGGTTATATAGTCGTACACGAATTTCATGTTTTGGCCTTTAAGTTGTTTAAACTTTTTTGTGTTGACACCTCTGGTTTTGAAATTTTGGCTCATAGAAGAAGTTATGTTTAATTATATTTCTTCTATTTTGTTAGGTGTAAATAATAGTACTTTTATAGTTGTGGCTAAAAAAGGTGCAATTTTTTTAATATTTTGGAGATTTGTATTTCACTTTAGGCACATGCCAGGAAAAGCACCCGTAAGTCACAATGACTTGTTTTCAGTGTGTACTTGATGAATTTGCTAGGATGGAAAGTGGATGAACACTTGGTTAAAACCCTGCTCTTTTCGAGAAGTGTTCAGAGAACCAGGCAGGGCAGGGGTTGAAAATCCCTACCATCAGGACTGACGGCTTCGTGTCCCCTTTGGAGGACGGTGAGTGCCACCCAACCATTGGCCACTTTTCACAGAGGTTGGGTGGCGGAGAAGGTGTGATGCAGAAGTTAAATCTCTGCACTTGATGTCAGCGTATATTGTTCTGCATATCTGTGGAAAATTCCCTGGTTAAATTGGACTCAAACATGGGACCTCCAGCATCTCAAACGTACGCTCAGCAGACTGAGCTACCTGCTTCTCTTTTCATATTTCACACAAGCTCCCCTCAGGTATTTTCTTTCATGATCAAACTGCCCATCATGCAGGAATAGATATCGGGTAATTAATCGGCTTTAATGATCAAACTGCCCATCGTGCATAAAAAGACAGACATCAAGGTAATTAACCAACTTTGGTATATGATCCATTGCAAATTTGAAACAGAGATATTATTTGGAAATTCCTTATCTCAATAGATATTGTTTCTAGTAATGATAATTATTCTTGTTCCAAGTGCAAGTGCAACTTTGTATGAAACTTCATGGAAAATGAAATTTTGACGGGTAGATTGAGCTTAATTTGACTTGAGCTTTACTGGAAGAAAACGCTACAAAACATGAAAAAGTCAACATTTTCATCAAAACTGAAAAATTGACCAATTTACATCATTTTTAATAATATAATTTTTGTGGCATTACCATAAAACCTATTGATCTCATTATGAATTTTTTCCAAATCTCTTTGAGTATTATTTGAATGGGAGCAGTTGAATATGGCAAAGAAGTTTTGAACTTGATCTCAACATATATCCTAGCTCAATTGAAGTATAGCAGGATTTTGATGATTTTCAGTGACTGAAATTTAGGACAGAAATATAAAGAATTGCATTAAAAAGCACTCAACTACAAGCAATCAATATCTTCTCAATAAAAACGTGGCACATTAAATCAAAAGACTAGGGCAATCTTCATAAACATAGGAGAATTTTGGAAGTTTTGAAAATGGGGGTTGAATCACTTAATTGTTTCTGAATCCAGTTGGTGCATATAATTTTCGAAATGGAAAGTAGAAGGGGAAAGTATGGTTTGCTAGAGAATAATTCCACATGTGTCTAAACTTAATCAAGGAAGGAGATAGAGATGTTTAGTAATCAAGTTCATGAAATGCTCTCCGAATAAAGCATCTGTCTATATATAGTATACAAACGTTGAAATGCATCACATATGCAACATGTTATGGTCATTTAAGAAGGAAGGAGCGAGGTAAGAACCTGGAGTTATCAGTGGTATTTATTTATTTTTTAGCTCCACCCATACACAGAGTGTATGAGTGGAGATTATCAAACGTACGTGACCTCTCATATGTGCCTGTACTAAGTTTTGTTTAAAAATGCATCTCCTCCTAGGTTTTTACAGTTTTGCTCTTGAGATTCTGGCTCAAGCGAGATTTTTGTATCAATGATAAAACTTGTATTTTGTTAAGAGATATTCCATGTATTTTTTTAATTAAAGCTCTCGAAAGGTTTTAACAAAGTGTTAGATTTCATGCGTAATTCTGCTAAAAATAGCTCTATCCTATTCGCGTTTCGTACCGGTACCGCTCCGGGCTATGATATTGGTCAGTTGGTATACACGCATGTCTATTAGTTCCATGTATGGACATATATGTTTAATCATATCGCAGTATTTTTCAATCAGGATTTGGACATTCTGCTATGAATATGCAAATTCTCGTAATCTTATTTAGGTCACGCTGTATCGGATTGGATTACCGAGTTGTATAAATGGTCGTGACATAACTTAGAAGATAACGTGTGAAGTTCTTGTTTGATCATTTTCGCTTGTCGTACAGTAAGTCTCAAGTGTCAGTAAGTTTTGTGCTACATTGCATCGCAGGGCTAGAGCGTTATACTTAAATCCACTAACGTTAAGGATAAAGTTTTGTTGGGTTGGTGAACGCAGCGGCATTGCGTAAGCCGTAATTTGCCGTATGGGCAGCAGATTGTCAGAAATAAAAGTTTGTTTCCAAACCTATAAGTTTTCGTGGACACGTGGAAGAATCATCGCTGGGTACGGTAGTATTCAATGGGGCATCCCAGGGCTGCCAGTAAGGTTGTAATGTTTAATGTTTAGGAAATCATGCTTCGTGTAAACGAATGTTAATTCAATTTTTATGTTTGCTTTTTCAAGTTTGCATAAATTCACGAAACCATCTAACCAACCTTATCATTTTAATCTTTACCCACTATGTCATTGCCTTCACATTTTTCACCCGGGGCCATATGCATAACACTAAACATTTCCACGGTACTTGGGATGGGATGCATGGAATGTAGCTAGCTTGTGCTCATGAGGAAGGCGCTAGGCCCAGGCTAGCACTCATTAACGTAATCCGTCAAATACACACAAGAAATTTCCGCCCATATCCATTCATTATCAAATCACAATACATATCACCCAACCACTGATCGGTGTAAAAGTAAATTCTACCCCCCAGTAAATTTTGGCCCCCGGCTCTTATTTCCTAGAAAATGTGTGCCCCCAGACAATTAAGCCGTAGCCATCCAGTAAATTTGTTCCCCCCTCGCAGTAAAAACGGTCCGCTAGGAAATTTGGGCCCGTCCCTTCTTTCCTATGAAATAGGGAGACAACAACTTAATTCTTTTCCAATCTACCTATTCCTAAAGTTGGCCCAGAAGAATTTGCGTTAAAGGTTAGAAACACACAAGTCATGAATCAAACCACTGTAGCGATGCAAAGAAATTAAGAAAATTCATACGCATCGATGTCCTTTGGCCTATCGTTGAAAGTATTCCAGCTTTTAAGAGTTCTAATGTGCAGTGAAAACATTGAAGAAATTCTCGTTTCACATCAATTGTGATAAAATTACAGATTAATTCGTGTCTTTTAACATTTACTCCAAAAAATAACAAATATTTCAAAACTAATAATTGTATTTACGGACGGATTAAATGTTTGCCTGGGTATTGTTATTGTTTTTACGACCGGATTACCAGGGAGTTGTTACTTGGATTACTAATCACAAAATCAGCACGTGTTGACATAAATTAATGCAATAATAGCCTGCTCATGCTCAAAACTCGGTAATATTCTCACGCTGTGTGATCTGTCATCCCCAGTTGCGGAAGTCACACGTGGTTGTTATAGCGTCTCTCAACATGAGTAGTTACGGACAACAAACAATCATTCTTAATTTTGGGGGAAAAAACTTCAAACACTTGAATATTTATTGCTATATAACAGCCCCATTAGTGCTGAGTTGGGTGAAAATACATTGGCTAAATCATTCAAAAAGCTATTCCAAGTGCACTAGATTATACGGTGCAGCAGATTAGACCGCATCACTGCTCTAAACGCATTTTGGCAGTGACCCAGATTTTTCTTGTAGCAGTAGCGACATCAAAGGGGAATTACGTAATCCCGATGATTATCAATACATGGATAGTATGAATCTTAAATAATATTTCAAGTGTTTCCTTTAGTTTGAACAAAGAGAAAAACGGGAAGAACTAATTTTAATTTCATATTAAAGTAGCCATGCTAGTTACGCGAAACTTACTTTATGCGTTCATATCAAGGTTTCTATTAAGGTCCTATCATCAATGATAACTTGCAATCGACAGAGGCGGCGGAGCTGGGAAGGGGGATGTGCGGGCTTCAGCCCAATAGTTTTAGGTGAACGTATCACATGTCACCTTATGTCATTAAATCCCCAAATATTTTGAATGCTCCGCCACCCCTAATAAGACAATTGAATTCTGAAATGGCATGGGGTGGATGAGATGCAGAAACGCATTTTCATACAATAAATCTTTGGCACTTCAGGGTCGTAAATTCACATCTTCAACGTGAAGGAGCATGCTTGGCTTCTTATCCAAACTTGGGGTCGTAAGATGCGAATTGAAACTCAAACAAATCCCCCACCCCCAATTGTGTACTATTTTTATTTTATTTTTTTATTCTATAGGTTTATACTTAAAAAGTAGGGGAATATGTATGCCAGGAATCACGGCAGTACGCTTTTTTTCCGTGAGCGAAACTAAAACTAAACAAATTGGAACTCCTATGCAGAAAAAATCAAACATGCAAATGTCATAGCCTAACAATTTTTTTAATACATGTAGATGGTCCCTAATGTTCGTAATTTTGTTTTTAAAATGTATTGTTGCAGAATATGCTGCACTCAAAGTGACCTTTGCTCTCCGATAACGATAGTAATTGACCGTTACATAGTGGAAACCTCCATTAACTCCTACATTAAAATTAATACAAAACGGCTTACAACTTTTGTTTGAAGCATATTTTTTGAACTGTCACTATTAAATAAAAGAGGTAGTATGCTGCATATACCCGGCCCTAAGTTCGCAAATACCGAGGGCCATGAAATCAGGTGCGTTATTATTTTTTAAAAGAAGTATTAAGTATTTTCTCTCGTTTCTTTTTTTTAAGTGAGATAAGTATATTTTATCCTTGTATTATCTATTTCATTTCTTTACTGTTAAGCATGCAACAGTAGTTTCTTATTTTTCATTTGCTTTATATTTACTTTAATGAGCTTCTTTTTTTCGTTCTGCGCAATTTAAAAAAAATTTAGTTCTTGTTCCCCGCATTTCAAATACTGTCATGTCTGGCATAGGAATCAAAAAGATATTTCTTCTATTCAAATTGTTTACTTAAATCAAAGGAGACATATTCTTGCTTCTATGACCCTGGGATTACCATTATCAAACACTCAGGGCCGTAATTATTGGAAAGTCTCCCCTGCCCCCTGGCCACGCACCACTATATACCCAATATTGAGATAAAAATGTGTTTTAAAAACATGTTAGCCTTAGATGTGTGTTAGGGTGTGGTGCGTTAAGCCTGTCTCCACTTTGTGAGTAAGAACTCCGACGTCCGACGTAGCATGATAATTTTGAAGTTTATGTTGTATGTCCCAGAAAGAAGTTACACAATATCCTACAGCAGCAACTACTACAAACCGACAAAATGATATATAAATACAGCATTTATAGGCCTACCCTCCGTGTTCCCCCCCCCCGTCATTATGAGGGAATACTCCCACAATGGGGGTGCTCCCCCTCTCCACCCTATTTAACAATTTTCTTTGTCTCCTGTTGTATAAATAAAAATTCGTTCTCCACACGACCGTGGCAGTTACACTTGTATTAGCTATTGATCCCATCCAATATTTTAGTCTATTTGCCTACTGGGGACAAGAAATACCAATAAAAAAAGATACGTTGGACGAATTTTACCATCCCATTCCCTGTAGCCACAACCGCCTCTGCCCAACGCTGTTCCTCCCCCTCCCCTACCCTCCCCCTCCACCCTCCCCCTCCACCCTCCCGATCCACCCTCCCGATCCACCCTCCCCCTCCACCCTCCCCCTCCACCCTCCCCCTCCACCCTCCCCTTCCACCCTCCCCTCCACCCTCCCCTCCACCCTCCCGCCTCCACCTTCCCTCTGCACCCTCCCCTCCACCTTCGCCCTCCCTCCACCCTCCCCTTCACCTCTCCCTCCACCCTCCCCCCCTCCACCCTCCCCTTCACCCTCCCTCCACCCTCCCGATCCACCCTCCCCGACCCCCACCCTCCCCCTCCACCCTCTTCCTCCCGTTCCACCCTACCGCTCCACCCTCCCCTCCACCCTTCCGTTCCACCCTACCGCTCCACCCTTCCCCTCCACCCTTCCCCTCCACCCTTCCCCTCCACCCTCCCCTTCACCCTCCCCCTTCACCCTCCCCCTTCACCCCTCTCCCTCCACCCTCTCTCTCCACCCTCCACCCTCCCCTTTACCCTCCACCTCTACCCTCCCCTCTACCCTCCCCTCCAGCCTCATGGAAGGTACTACCATGACTACTGAATATAATAGGGAGTGATGTTTATACGTAATAAAGTACACATTCAACTGCTTTTTTTTTTTTTTTTTTTTTAGTAATCTATGGACAAGTGTAAAGAACTTTTTAAAGAAAAAATAAACAAAATTATGTACTTTTAAGAAAGGAATTTGAGATATACTTACGATTTTTCCACTTTCAATCCCATTGTACAATGAAACTTTCTTCTTCGCGGCTAGAAGTATGATAAAATGTGTGGTCTTGTGTATACCAGGTAGGTCGTTTTAAATAAAAAAATTCCACATGGATGTTTGGAAATACGGATTTTTTTTGTTAAGTTTAAGGAGGAAAACAGTCATTTCTTCATCAATTATGGTAAAAAGTCAAATGAAACACAATTAGGGGCATAACTTTAAAACGAAATTCCATTATATTTCATATGTATGTTTCTTTGGAGTCACAAACAAATTTGGCAGCATGATTTCTATGTTATGTTTTAGTTCCTCATTAAACAAGATTTTTAACAGTATTTGACTAAGAAAGTACATGAAATATATGATTTTTTGATCGGGATAATTATTTATTCATTTAGGAACTAATTATGTAAGAATAAAAACACCAGATATCAATATTTAAGTGACGATCGTACATGTCAACTTGACTTTCACACACTCATACGAGAAGCAGGAAGTGCATGTTTGCACATTACATAGTGAATATAACGGTGGCGTCTTTCATGCGGTGGATTAGCATGGGTTGCTATGGAAGGTCTATTGTTAAGAACCGACGGCGACGAGTGAACACACAATTACAATGACGGGTTGTCACCTGCGTAATCGCTTATGATAGTAACAATGCTATCACGAACGCTTAATACGATCCGGACGAGAACACAGGTACGACGCACGGACAGACATAACATCAACAACCAAGTCAATGTCCACGGCCTTTGATACCAATTGTGGTGCACTGGCGTGTCTACCCAACCCAGGCTTAAACCCAGGACCTCGTGGTCTGTAGACATGTATGATAATCGCTACACCACAGTAGGTAGATAATTGTTAAGAACCTGGCGAAGATCTCGCTTTAAACTTGCGTTAAAAAGGGCGTTCACTTATGACAACTGGCCTTACGGTTAAACGGTTATGGATCGTAATGGTGACAGCTGTACATTTATGAAAAAATGCTAACTGTCACAACCTTAGCTGCTAGTTTGGCGATTACGGCTAAATATGACAAATTTGGCTGTTTCAAACATGTTTGGTCAGTAATCTTTTTCAGTTCTGGCCAAATGAAATTAATTTAAAATTTATGAAGATTAATGTGTAAATGTTACACATTTTGTTATATTTACAAAATGTATTTTCTTACTATATGTTTTGGTGGAATTTACCTATGACCTCGCCAACGTCAGTAATCAAGTAAGACATGATGGCACCATGCATTGAATGTCCATAGCTTTTGTTAGAAGCATAATTTTTAGACATCGCTATAACATGAACCTCATTGCACCCACAAAAACTAAGTCATTACTGAGAACCAATCTGACAGTCATTCACAACCAACCTTGTTTGGCACATATGACCTGACTGTTAAGGTGCCATTAAACCCAAACAAACAAACTGAATACAACTCATATGGGAAAGTTGAAACACTTGAATTTTTAACATGATGAATAATATTCACAAATGGAATGCACCTCAAATCAAACTTTAAAAACATCATAAAAGTACAAATGACAAAAATAAAATCCGTAAAAGCAATCAATTCTTCTTGCATTGTAATGGGTTGAGCTATAACATCATTGATGTCTAGTTTTGGTAGGGGGAAAGATCAGAAAAATTGTTGCTGCTGTGCCAGTCACAGGGCTCCCAGTAAACCTCTAAAACCTTTATTGACAAAATGAACCTCTATTCCTTTCAAAATAACCTTTAAAACCTTTAAAAACCTTCATTTTCAAAGTTAAGTAAGGTAAATTATTCGAGTGCCAAGGTTTTAGCGTCATTGGTAAGTATACACATCCATTTAATAGCATATCTGTTCTCAACACACATTTAAAAAGTAGCGGGACCAAAATAAAATTTCCAACTTCACGTAAGTAATTGGCTTTTGGCGCTACCAACTGCCTTTTGCCCCAGAATATGCTCATTGTACGAAAATTGATTCCATGACTTAACCTTTATAAACCTTTTTATTTAAATCCAAAACCTTTAAAAATCTTTATTTCAACTTTTCCAACCTTTAAAAAAACCTTAATTTAAAAAAAGAGTCACTGGGAGGCCTGCAGTCAAAACACACATCAACTTTGAAATGTCTGCATGCATCAATTGTTCTGCTGTAATGTTGAATATGAAAGGAGCTGGACTGGAATTAATTGGATATGCAAAAATTATTCTGTTTGCCGTCAATTTTGTATTTGGCAGGTTGTGGTTTTAACAGCAAGCAACCTTGAGGCCCAAATAAAGATTGGTGATTTCTGTCACTCCCGCGGTATCCATCTCATCGTAGCGGACACGAAGGGTTTGTTTGGTCAGGTGTTCTGTGATTTTGGAGAAGAATTTGTCGTGTATGATCCTAATGGTGAGCAGCCTCAGAGCGCTATGATTAGTGCTATAACAAAGGTAGGTTTATTGGATGCAATATATTGATAATAAAATAAACAAAATATATCAAGAAAAACAAATATATTGATAATTATAAGTGCTCAATTTTGTATACTGTTTTGGAATGTGAAGGAAAGGAAGAGGCGTACTTGGCATACTGATTAACTAATAGAGCTGTGACCGTTTAGCGTGTACACGCTCGCAAATCTTGTAAATGTTTACTAAATACTTCATTGCGAGTAATCGTTTTTCATACATTATAGTGTCTTGCTGTTGAAAATCAATATTCATTATTATAATCACACACACATTCGGCTGACAAAATTCCAATCAATGACTTTTTACAAACTGTAATTTGTGTAAACTTGATTAGCATAATCCTTTTTAGATGTGCGAATCACAAATGCGCAGTAATCACCAATAAATGGGGAGATTATGCACTTTGATTTCGCCAAAATCTGAGTAATCTAACTTGTAAAATGCACCGCGAATGTGCAGCAGTAAACAGTGAAACTAACAATAGGCCTAACGTTAGGCCATAGGCCTAAGGCTTTAAATCCTATGCAATCAAGGCCCGTTTTACAAGCTGTTAAATCGACCAAAAAACACTTGAAAAATACTTGAATTGTGACAAACAGTACATTTACATGTAAATATTACGTGATGAGTCAAATAAATTTTGCAAGAAAGAAAAAAATATTGCATAATAAACAAACAGAAAAAGGTTTTAACAGAGCTGAAGTTCTGCATACGTCGCAAAAATGGCAGCCATTTTTTTTGAGAGACTGATATTTCAGAACTTCCTGGTGTGGTGGCGTAGTTTTAAAATGTTTTACGGTGAGGTATATCATAGGCCTAATATGCAAGATTTTTACAGAAGATCTTTGAAAGCCGTAGCGAATAGGACAAAAAAGTTATGCGATGTTGAGTTTAAATGACATTGAAAGGGAGTTATATGTTTTTTCTAAATTAAATTTCCATGCATATTTTCCATAAAAATGATGATTTATACTGTAGAAGTAAACTTTTTACAATTTAGAAAGCAAAACTCAGCGTCCATTTGGGCAATGGAGTCGGTACTTTTGCCATACTGGTTGCGCGAATTTTTTTTATTTCGCTTCGTATTTTTAGAGCAATTTTGGTGTATTTTTGAAAATTACGGTACTAAACGCATGTACACGATACACGCTTGCTTTTTTTGGCGTGTACACGTTTACTAAAATCCCTAAACGTTTACAGCTCTATTAACTAACAAGCTATGTAATTTCAATACTTGTTCTGCACTATTAAGTTATTAAAAGATTAGTTGAGTGGTCAAGCAAGTTTTATCTTATATAAAAGACTTTAATAGAAACACAATGGTAAAGAAACTACTTTAATATCTTATTCCATTAAGGAGATATTCAAGTTTAAAGCTCTGTCTTATCTGTGTAGAAATGACTGGTGTAGTGAGTCTACTATGAAAGGTTAGCCCCTTCATCGTCATTCTTAACAATTGTAAATGTATTTTAAAGAATTTCTAAAAAACTGTTTTACTATTTGAACTATTTTGCTCAAACTTTCTTTAGGTGGTAAATCATAATCATCCTTACTAGATTATGTTTTACCACTTTCCAGACATAGCCATTGGGTTTTAAGCAACAAAATCGCTGGACAAAATATGATATAATGTATATTAAAGAAAATGTTGAGAAATCTGAGGATGTGATACACAACTAGTCTGATTCCAATCATGTCAACACAAATGATACCAAATTTAAATGGACTTGTTTAATCCCTGAACTAGTTTTGTAAGATTAAATTCAAGCTTCTCTGGCACTATGTGGTACCCCCCCTCCCCGACCAACCAGCAAAAGTATTAACGGATTAGTGCAGGGGTCAAGCATTTCCATCTTCTATGAAAAAGGACTTGAAAAGAATCAAAATGGTGAAGAAAGCATTCAAAAATCTTATTCCGTTAAGGAGATATTTAAGTCTAAAGTTCTAAACCATTTGGGTAGGAACGACTTATATCAGACTAGTTGTGATGTCACATACTCAGATTCCTCAGTCTTTATACATTCTGTTATAATTTTTCCTGCAATTTTTTTGCTTAAAAATCATTGGATATGTCAGGAAAGTAGTAAAACAGAATCTAGTAAGGGTAAATATACTTTACCACCTGAAGAAAGTTTGAGGAAAAATAATTCAATTAGTCAAAAAGTTGGATAAATTTTCTTTAAAATACATTAGCATTTGTTAAGAATGTGAGGATGAGAGTGCCAACCTTTCATAGGAGACTTACTACATCACTCTTAGCTTATAAGACAAAGCTTTAACCCTTACTCTATCAGAGCATTTGGGATTAGTGTTATTTTAGGGAACTTTTTTCACAAATTTATTTTCATTTTCACAAGTTTATGTTATATGAAAGCTAAGGCTGGACTTTATGTTGGTTTATATAATTTTCTGGTCAAATAAGTAAATTTATGAAAATGAGGTCATTAATTAAGATTATTAAGATGTCCTAAAACTGCTAACTTTGTGATATTCTGCTCTCTTGTGGCTAATTACAAAAAAATTAATATAGAATTTATGAATTGTTGAATAAAGGACTTTCATTTGATACTACTCTCAGTTTTTTTGGAGCAAGGAAAAAATTCATATATCAATTTTTAAATGTTTGACCTTTTTGAACTAAAACTTGACCTCTGATTTTGCCAATGATCTATCTGATAGGATTTGGCACTATACGCTCCCATAGATATGCATTGTTCCTTTGTATGATACACAAAACTAATATAATATAAAAAGGAAATGTTTACACCATTAATTTAATACAAATGATATGCAAAATTAGCTAATTTACCTAATCTATTATGCAGACTTGAAATTTTTAGTTTATGACCCAATTTCAGCTATTGGAAGCTTTGAAAATACTTTTATTTATTCAGGTTATGCTGAATGTCTTTTAGAAACTTACTTCTGTTGATTTCATTGGGAATTCTCCTTGAAAAGGTACTCAAAAATGGTTCAGAGCATTAGTAATCATGTTGACATTGCCAAACTTGGTATCCTTTTACTGACAGTTTTTACCGCATATGAAATGTCTACAAATTTGTCCAAATACAGGAAAATACTTATGAGAAATACAATTTCAATTGTTTCCAAGGAAGTACAGGAGGGGCAGGGTTGCTGGGATAAGTTTTCTGGCTTTTTTTATATTATGAGGAGGGACCAGAGGTAATGCCATCCTCCAAAAATATGGCCCTTACAAGTAAATAATCCCAGCTAAATTATAGCGTTTTATTTTGCAAGAGATGCGCACTAAGCTATGCCTTAATGTTAGTAAGCATGAAGTTTGAAAATGCACTCACGATTTCAGAAATTTGGAAAAACACGCTATCCATTTCAGCTGGTTCTGTTATTCCCTGGGTCTCTTATGGGTTGGGTCCAGGTACTAAAAGATCTCCATCACCTTCTGACTCTTCCTCATCCTCATTTTCACTTTGAAACAAGATTCAGGAGGCACGTTCTTCTGTCGTCTTAGCATAAATGTCAAAAAATCTAAAAATAACTCGTCACGCAGATATAACACGTTGTTAGGAATGATCAAGGCGATATGTCTTTTATTGCAGCAATCCCATGTGAAAGCCCATTTTTTTTTTTTTCCGCTACAGAATGGTGTTTTAAAACTTTTCATCATGATATGGGAGTCGATTACACGATTTTTTTTAACAAAAGGGTAAAAAAATCACCAAAAATTACAACATTTTACATATTTTACAAATAATTAAAAGATTATGACTAGGTATGAGCAAAATTTGATTAGATTTGGACAATATCACTTGTCGATAAGATTATGTCCACATATGATATAAAAAAAAAAAACTAAACTAAATCTAAAATTATTTTCCAAGCAATTTTTGTCAATTTTTCAAAAATATGCATTTTTGGGACATTTTGAACAAAAAGTGAAATTTTTTAATGTTTGGACAAAATTTATCGAAAGAAAGAAATTAAAAGATACAATATTATGAAAGATCTTTCTGAAATCTTTGCAATTAAACTATTTGCAACCCTATAGGACTTTGGCAAGGTCCCGATTTTATTTTTAGAAAAAGTAGTTAGAAAACGGCGATATTATCGCGTGTATATACTTTAAATTATTAGGTATTCAGAGCAGCTTGAAGACTTGGGAAAAAGATGATAAAATTATGTCTACAAAAGTTTCGGAAAAACTTCATGGTGATCAGTTTTCAGATCTAAAGAATATTATTGATAATTTATGCATACATGATTGTGAAATTGCTGTTATGTATTTTGCTTACCTTTGAGTAAGTTGTGATTTTGTTGTGCATAAGGTACTGGGTTCTACTCATGTGACAAGTGCTGTATGGTACTGGGTTCTACTCATGTGGCAAGTTCTGTATGGTACTGGTTTCTACTCATGTGGCAAGTGCTGTATGGTACTGGGCTTTACTCATGTGGCAAGTGCTGTATTGTGTCCTTGGGCAAGACATTTTACTTGCTCCAGTCCACTCAGCTGTAAAATGAGTACCAGCACTGCAGGGGAGTTAACCTGCGATGGACTGGCATCCTGTCCAGGGGGAGTCATGTGCTCTAATCCGTTTATGCCAATGGAAACCTGGGGTAAGCACTGGGATAAGCACTGGCATGATGGGCCTTCATAGCTTGACTATGGCTTAACTTAACTCGGCATTTAAAAGTACCACTCCCCATAGTGTTTTCTCATAGATAGGATTGGTTGCGAAACGGTTCCGAACTTGTCCATATAGTATAGATCGCAGCGTGCAGTAAAAGGGTTACCCATGTTGTTAATAAAACATTTGCAAAGAAGGTAATTGAGTATATTTTGTAATGTGATAAATTTATTTGAAATAAGTTAATCTCAATTGTTTAGTTGATACAATTTGCATTTACTTCAGTTGACTATTAAAGGAATATTCCCATGGAATTTCATTTTAATATATTTGATAGAGGACAATAAAGGAAACAGATTGGTGAAAAAACCAAGTTAATATCTTATTCCTACAAAAAGTTATTGAATTTGAAAGATTTTTCTTGTCTATGTAAGAGAGATTGTTGGTCTGAGTCATTAGGTCATT
Source organism: Chiridota heheva (assembly GCA_020152595.1). NCBI lineage: Eukaryota > Metazoa > Echinodermata > Holothuroidea > Apodida > Chiridotidae > Chiridota > Chiridota heheva. Next base: position 26,662 of record JAIGNY010000840.1, read on the forward strand.
ATGATGTCATCACAGCACTTTTTACTTTCTTTATATATTCCTTTAAAACTTTATTTTATACTTTCTAAATAAATAGGAACATTTTTTTATTAGAAAATTATTAAGAATAGTGCAGTATAAAATTTACAATGATGTATTCCAATCTATTCCTGTAACTTCTATTTAAATTGTGAAAAATTGGTGATTAATTTTTTCTAGGAATGAGATATCACCATGGTTTTTTACCATTCTGGATCTGAAATTTTTCTCTATCAGATACATACAAATGAAATTCCATGGGAACATTCCTTTAAATCTTTCTTCGAATATTATATAGATTAAGATAATTTTCTGCCAGTGACTTATATTCTTACAAATATCTTGTGGTCAAGTAATATGTAAGGTATTATAGTTACAAATAAAATGTCTTCTTTTATTTTCAGGAAGATGCGGGAATAGTAACTTGCCTTGATGAAACCAGGCATGGCTTTGAGTCTGGCGATTATGTCACATTTACAGAGCTTCAGGTTAGTAATCTTATCACTATAAGACATTTCTTGAAAATTTACCTCAAATTCAAATGCATTCTATTCCTTAGATAATACTCTTTTTTGTACAGTTTCCACACGTTTCTTGCTTAAAAATGTGCAGTATATAGCAATATCAACATTGCATTTTAAGCACAAGCATGATCGGAAAAGTATTATCTTATTTGTAAGATGAAGTGAAAAGTGTTTTATTGATTTCAGACCTGTGCTTTTGCCTTTGTTTTAAAATTTAAATTTGCTATACCACTTTTTTTATAAGGAGGTATAGAAATCACTTCTGTGTTTTCATTGTTTGTTGTTTAGTTGCCTTATTGGAGGCTTAAGTATGGATAATATGATCGTAAAGCATTCCCATTTCTGAAGAAAAAAATTATCATGCATTATTTAAAAAAAAAAATTTGTTTGATCAGGCATACCTGGAATAAAAAATTGTCTTCATATTTAAATAAAAATAAAATAAAGATAAAATTTGTATTAAAATTTATGTTGGTATATTAAACACTTTTCTGAAAGCCCATATACAATTAACCTCACTGAGATAGATGAATGACAGCTTTTTCAACCAGTCACCACATGAATTTGTATAGCAACAAAATCTGCATAACTAAGTGGGGCAAAAATCCTATGCAGTACTAGTACAGTACAGCTAGCTCAAGTCAATGTAATATACTGCAGAAAACAAAATTCTGCATGCACAGACAGAGTGACGACAAAATGGTGAACAAAAATTGCGTTTACGGGCCTGCTGTGGAATTTGTAAATCCAATTCCTGTTACCCAGAATGGTTAGCAAACAGAGTTTTGTTTATTCTGTTTGCTAAAAACTCTTAATGATCCAGAGAAGCACCATAAATGGATCAAAACATGTGGCAGGCCACATGAACATCTAAATGTCAATATATTGGTCATGCATGATTGTGGATTTGAGATTTGTTTGCCTCACCTAGTAACTGCATTGCTTTGGTGGGTGTGGCCTATTTGCTTGATTTGCATCTACTCTCCTCCCCTTTCAATGCAACAAGATATGGTTTTGTGTTGTGCCATATTATTACAGGTATAATGTTTATAACACTTTCTGATAAGTATTCTTTTCGAAAAAACTAAGGTAGAGATACTTAAGAAATGATGAAGGCTTTGTTTCGTTTGCAAATTTTTGAGTGGTATTCAACTTTTTTTTTTACAGGGAATGGTAGAACTGAATAATTGTGATCCTCGTAAGATAAAAGTGCTTGGCCCTTACACTTTCAGTATCGGTGACACCACAGGTTTGTCAGACTATGTGGCAGGCGGTATAGCAACACAAGTCAAGGTGCCCTTCAAAACAAGCTTTGTAAGTCCAGTTTGTTCTTCTTCATGGAACTGGTTGGGTTGGCATGTGGGACAGGGAATGGCATACATTTGGTGGAGTGTCATCTGTTCTGATTACTATCAAAATACAAACAAAGACATGATATGCGTTGGTTTCGTATGAGAGATTTTGTCTTGAAACTAGAGGCATGACAAGAATCATGGCAAAAGATAAGTTATTGCCTAACTTATTATCAAGATCTATACAAGATAAAGAGCTTCGCCCATTTTGTTTGTAAAGACCAGAAAATTCAGTCTCCATCCGTCTTATCAGATGCAACTTCTCAAAACCATAGGTATCTCAGTATTTGTTTTATCAGCCCAAGTGATCTATTACATTGAAGTAGATTTTAAGCTTAAGACTTTTATTGTTGTGGATAACTTTAATTGCACAAAATTGAAGAAGCATTTTTTTGCTTGAATGCCCATGTTTTTCTGATCGTTGTATGTTCCAAAGTATTTTTACGTAGACCCATTACTACAGTGATTCCATATTATGTTAACCTGCGATAAACTGGTGTCCTGTTCAGGGTGAGTCATGTTCTCTCATCTGCTTGCACCATGAAAACCGGGAATAAGCAACGGCCTAATGGCTCAGATGGATTTAGCTTTATGTTAACAGATTGAGGTGCATATTAAACCCAAATTGTTCTAAATAGTAATTCAATAATTTTACTAATGTGTTTATTTACAAGACAATTATAACATCTGTAATATATGACAAACCTCTTTTTCAATGTAAAACTTTGATTGGCAGAGCTTCACAACATTTTCATCGGGTGATTTATTTTCTCCAGAAAATTTGGGAAAAACATAGTTTGATTTTACATATATAAAAGCCATTTTGTCAGTGTTGACTTGAGTAGAAAAGAGATCGTTAAAATAATTTGTTTGATACTCTGTAAATTCAAATTAAACATCGATTGGTAAAACCTGAATCATTTTGAACCCAAAGTCGGTACCAACTTCCCCCTGCACAGTTGCAACTGCAGAGAGGATGTTGTTGTCACCCTCATCCACCTCAACCACACTCACCTACTTTCCAGATCCCCTGCTCCTCTCTGCCCAGCATGCAACACCAAACTCTCGATCAAACATATCCTCTTAACCTGTCTCATATACCTGAACTTTAGATCACACCTCTCCCCTCAATCTCAATTTCTTTCAAAAACAATCCTACCTCCCGAATTTATCACCTTTTTCAGCAACAGCAATTTATTCCACCTGATCTAATTCTCCCTTTCCTTCTCTGCCTTACCTTCCTCATCTTTCTTTTATTACCTTAACTTTTTTCCCCTATTCACCTTCTCTCCCTCCTTCCCTCTATCCCACCTCTCTTTCTTCTTTGTCCTAACCCAAGCATCTTAGTTTTGAACACCCTCTTGGCACATTTGACTCTGACTTTTGCGGTGCCATTAAACATCAACAAACCAAACCTGAAGCATTTTCAAAATGAAATTTTTCAAATATGGGTACAGACAAACAAGAACACTTTGAAAAGCAGATTTGGGTGCAGCACGGGGGAATGTGACTGTGTATTATTTTGATCATCTCATTCCACAGAAATCTTTAGGCCAATCATTGGCAGAGCCAGAATTTGTCATCACAGATTTTGCTAAATTTGAAAGACCAGGTCAACTTCACATTGGATTCCAGGCTCTGCATGCCTTTGAGAAGAAGTTTGGGACTCTACCAAGACCAAGAAATAAGGTATGATGTGCACATTGTGTAAAGGATTAGTTCAGGGATTAAGCAAGTCTGTTATGAAAGAGGACTTCAAAAGAAACAAAATGGTAGAGAAAGCATTTACAAATCTTATTCTGTTAAGGAGATATCTAAGTTCAAAGTTTGGTATCATTCGTGTAGAAATGACTGAAATCAAAATAGTTGTGATGTCATAGCCGCAGATTCCACAAATCTTTATGTATTCGATCATATTTTGTCCTGCGATTTAGTGGCTTAAAAACCATGGGATATGTATAAAAGTAGAAAAACTGAATCTAGGAAGGGTATTTATAATATACCACCTGAAGAAAGTTTGAGGAGAAATAATTTGGATTGTACAAAATTCAAATACAATTTTGTTTAAATACATTAAAAATTGTTAAGAATGTGAGGATGAAGATGCCCTAATATTAGACTTACTACACCAGTCATTTCTACAAAGGTAAGACAGATCTTGAATATCTTCTTAACAGAATAAGATTTTTGAATGGTTGTTTCACCATTTTGTTTCTTTCAAAGTACTCTTTCATAGAAGACGGACATGCTTGACCACTAACTAATCATTTAAGCCTAACTGGACTTGGTGGTGTAATTATATTTGAAATTGGGCGATTTATATTTTTAAATTGATTTCTTTTGGTTTCATTACATTTTTCAAAAATAGGAAGAGTTGGGTCACAATTAATGGCTCAACTTTTGTGGTTGGGATTGATGTAAGCAATATTGTCAAATGGATTCAGGTGATGGAGACTTAGTTTTTTTGGTCTGCCTTTTGAGTCGGCTATCAATTACATAGCATTTATCATAGCACCATACACCCACTAACCTCCCCCACAAAGATGTCACAATCACCAGTAGGCCACACCCACTTCTCATACAACCAACTTTTTACTGGCTCACATCCACCTCAACATTTGCATTAAGCAATTCACAGCCATAGACATCCACTGCCCCAACACACTTTCTACAATCCCTGACAAAAGTAATTAAAACAAACCTGCTGCCTTCATCAATATTGACATTTTTGGAGCTGCCATCGAAAAATGCGAATGTGAAGGAGACATTTCTTACCTCCTTCAACACCATTACAAACTTGCTACACTTAACACATTAATTATAACAACAGTATCTGACATCAACATACCCCTACCAATGTAAACCCCACCTTTCAACCTCCTACCAACCTTCACCCTGTCCTGCAGTCATAGCTCCACCACACTTTCACATCCCAACTACTCAATAAATTTAGATCTCCTGGAGCAATTTTGACCAATGGTTTCATTTGTTTATGCAGGAGGATGCAGATAAACTATGTGAAGTAGCCAAAGGTATCAATGGTGAGGCACCAGAGGGAGCAAAACAGGCAGAAATTGATGAAAAATTGATGACAAATCTAGCATACAATGCACGAGGTGACATCTGTCCCATGCAGGCTGTCATTGGTGGTATTACAGCACAAGAAGTACTGAAAGTGAGTCTCTTCTCTTTTGTCATAAAACAAAATATAATTGATACAGATTTGCTACGTTACTTTTTGATTACCTCCGCCAACAAAGTTGGACAGAGGTTATGTTTTTCGCCTGTGTTTGTTTGTTTGTCATCAAGATATCTTGAGAAGTGATGATAAGATTTGAATTAAATTTTGTTTGTGTTGTGTTTGCTGCTTAAGGATGAGGTGATTACAATTTGAGATATATATTGGAATAGGGAAGGGCACAATTGGAGGGGTGGAGTTGTTTTGGGATGAGATCTGTCAAGACTTCTGGGTTAAACTTTCCAATAGAATGTGTTGAGCTCTGAATTCATGCCCTGAAAGGATTTCCAAACAATCCATTTTCTGGACTCAAAAGAAAATCAGATCTAGTGGTTGGGTATTAAAGAAAATCAAAACAATTGCTTTTGCCAAGGATGGAATGTGAATCTTGTCTGCAAAGAACTCAAACAATAGCCTAAATAAAACTGAAAACAATGAAGGTAGATAACCCTGAAGCGTCTATAATGCAAATGGCAAATACTGATTAAAAGTGAGGTAGAGATTTCGTGGTAAAACTTAGTGGGTCTTGGATTTCTGAGATGGTAAAACTTAGTGGGTCTTGGATTTCTGATATAGACTTTTAGTTAAAAGTTTCTAATGGAATGTGTTGAGCACTGAATTTATGCCCTGAAAGGATTTCCAAACAATCCATTTTCTTGACTCAAAAAGAAAATCAGATCTAGTGGTTGGGTATCAAAGAAAATCAAAACAATTTTAGGTATGTTGGATTTATCAAGCGGGCAGAAGTATGTACTTGACAAGAGTGCTAAAATTCTAGTTATTATTATTATTATCTTGCTTCTTATATTACTTTCTCTCACCCAGGCAGTTCCAAGTTCGTATTGGCCACACCCTCTCCAACCCGTACCCCCAAGAAGAGGGCGTCCCCCAAGGCAGCATCCTCTCCCCCACTCTCTTCAACCTGAGCATTAATGACATCGCGAATAACCTTGGCCCCAGCATCAAACGTACCCTCTACGTGGATGACTTTACTATCTTCTACTCCTCCCCTAGCTTTCCTATTGTTGAAAATAGGCTCCAAACCAGCCTCAACCAGCTGCAAGTCTGGAGCAACAATAACGGTTTTAAATTCTCCAAAGACAAGACAGTCTGCATGCACTTTTGTCATTTCAACAACCTCCACCCCAACCCGAACTTTGTGCTCAATGGGAATCGCATTCCTGAAGTTGAAAACACAAAGTTCCTTGGTCTAACTCTAGACCCCAAGCTCACCTACAAGCCACACATCACCAACCTGAAACTAAAATGCAATAGCTCCCTTAACCTCCTCCGTCTGCTCTCCAACACCACTTGGGGAGCGAACCGCTATGCTCTCCTCAAAATTTTCAGGCTCACCATTCGTGCCAAGCTTGACTATGGCAATATTGTCTACTGTGTCGCTCACAACTCATACCTCAACCACATTAACACCATCCAAAATGAAGCCCTCAGGCTTTGTCTAGGAGCCTACAGGACCTCCCCAATCACTAGCCTTCATGTTGAAGCCAACGAACCCCCCTTTCTACTTAGATGTAAAAAGCTTAGCCTCTCCTATGCTTTTAGAGTCCTCACCAACACCCAGAACCCTGTTTACAACCTCATTAGGTACCCCAATTTCTCCTCCCTCTTTGATAGGACTAAAACCCTATCGCCTCCCTTCAGCTTACGCATTAAATCAGACCTCTTTCAACTTGGCATCAACCCCGCCGCTCTCGGCTTCTACTCCTGGCCCACTTTTCCTCCTTGGGCCACCCCCCTCCCTTCTGTCCATCTAGACCTCTCCACTTATAACAAAATTCAAACTCACCCTAACCTCTTCATCAATCTCCACAACCAAATCAAAAACCAAATCTCAAATTACACCCCCATCTATACTGATGGCTCCAAGGAGGGCAACAAGACAGCTGCTGCTGCCATCATCCAAGACATCACCCTCAGTAGCAGACTTCCTGACTACTCATCCATCTTTTCAGCCGAGGCTAAGGCCATTCTCCTCGCCATCAACTTTATTGAGTACTCTCCTCTTAGTCACTTTGCCATTTTCTCTGACTCAAAGGCTGTTCTTACTTTATTACTCAATCTTAAATGGGATAACTTCACCTGCCACCTCCTCCTCCGGAAACTCTTTTCTCCCACCCTCTGCAGGAAAAGTGTTCTTTTCTTCTGGATACCCAGCCATGTTGGCATCCCTGGCAATGACAGGGCTGATACAGCCGCTAAGCTTGCCCTTAACCTCCTCCCTTCCCCTTTTCCCAAAACCCTCTCTGACATCAAACCGCTTATCGCTTTTCTTGTTCGTGACCGCTGGCAAACCTTATGGAACTTCCAAATTGATAACAAACTCCATGTCATCCAGCCCACAATCCCGATCAAATCCACCATCAACAACCTTTCTCGTATCGACAACGCTCATATTATCCGTCTTAGAATTGGTCACACCCACCTCACTCACTCCCACCTCCTTATTGGTTCCCCCCAACCCCTCTGTAACAATTGCCACTGCATCCTCACAATCCAACACGTTCTCCTTGCTTGCCCCCTGTACAACCTTCCCAGAGCTTCCCTCGCTCCCCACAACTCAATTGCTGAGTTCTTCCAGAAAAATCCTCCAGATAAAATAATCTCCTTCCTTCAGCATGCATCCCTCTACAACCATATTTAATTTTCCTCTTCCACCCCCTCTCTACTTTGTTTTTGTTTTACACATGCACCTCCTCTCTCGATCACAGCTTTCTGGCTTTTGTTCTTGAATTTCTCTCATTCTTCCCCTGGTCTCTTTCCTTACTACCTCTAAAATGATCTGACCTCTCAGGCACAATTTGACCTTCGTTGTCGTGGTGCCGTTAAGACCTCATCAAACAAACAAACAAACTTATATTAACATTCAATCCAAACTGAAGTTTCCGCCCATGAAATTCAATGTAGCCGCTCGAGATCAGTGGTCTGGATTTGAAACTGATTTGACTGGGACAGGAAGGGAATGAACACCACTTCCGTTGGGGTATTGCTTTCTCAACTGATCTCTAACAATGTAATTTGCCTCGGTTACTCCAAAAAATTATATATATCTCCTTGTCCCAAAACCACATTGCTTGCCAAAATGAACTTGTGATGGGAGTTTTCCCCATTAAGAATATGAACAAGGTGAATTTTTACATGCATTCTTTTGTTGGTTAAGTTGGCCTTTGCTGCTGTGCTTTTTATCCACTTTGCACCATCATCCTCAGGCTAGCAGTGGTAAGTTCAACCCCATCAACCAGTGGCTGTACTTTGACTCCTTGGAATGCTACCCAGAGGAAGGGGAGATTGAAGAGGCTGATTGCAAGGAGGTAAAATCATGACAATATTACAGTATTTTGACTAAAATGTATCAGATTTGAATGTTATTCACATATAAAATATGAGGACAGTAAGAGATGTTTTACCCATGGTCACAATAGCACTAATAGTTTTTAAGTTATGACAAATCAAAGTTTGTAAACATTTTTATCCATTGCAAAAGTGAACAGGGAGGAATACAGCTAAGATTCTTTGATGTAATTTTTTATATTACTTTCCCAAATTTAAAATATCAAAATGTTCTGAAATAGCTTTCTGCTGTTAAATCTAGGTCTAGGTGTTCACTATAGCCAACTTCTCCCATCCAAAATAGTTTGTGGTTGGAGGACCAAAAGACAATTTCATGTAAGCAATTTTCTAATTTATGCTAATTAGGTATCTAAGTTTTAAAATGCTGTAAAATGGTAAATTTTTAACCATTTAAGCTCATGTTGTTGCTATCTGTTCATCTACCTTTAATGTTGAATTATCTAAACTTGAATCATATGTGTAGCCATTGTTAGTTACAGATTCCAGGTTACAAAAATATGTTTGGGTCATCCCATTGTGCTTTCCTTCAAAGTATAGGGGGAAGGGGGGATCCTTGTATTTTTCTGTGCCAATTTTTATGAAAGTATTTTGAGTGAAATTAATGGTTTCCTTTTGTTTCTTTTGTGCCAGACAAATGACAGATACAACAATCAAGTTATCATTCTAGGAGCCAAGTTCCAGAAAACCTTAGAAACTCAGAAATATTTTGTGGTGAGTGTGATATTTGTTATCAATCAATATCAAAACTGTATGTGATTTGTTACTCAGGAAAATGTGCTTAAGTTTTATTAACCTCTCTGGGTTTGATGATTGACAGTTTTTTAAACCAATCACCGCATGAATTTGCCAACCAACAAAATCTGTGTAACTATGTGGGGCAAACATCCTACGCGGTTTTTGTACAGTACAACTAGCTACCGGTGCGCTCTCATGTAGTCAATGCAATTTACTGTACAAAACAAATTTCTGTACACACAGACTGAGTGAGGGCAAAATGGTGAACAAAATTTGCGCTTACAGGCTTTGAAAATCTGATTGCTGCTACCCAAATGTATTTCTTTTGCTAAAAACTTGAAAGATCTGGAGAAGTACTATAAATGAATCAAAGCTTGCGGCAGGCCTCGCAAACATCTAAATTTTAATGCATCATTGGCAATGCACGATTGTGGATTTGAGGATTGTTTGCCCCCACCTAGTTACTGCGTTGCTATGGTGGGTGTGGCATATTTTGTAACTCAGAGACGTTAATTGGAATTATGGTAATGATGCACAAACTAGTATTTATTCAGTAAGATTTACCATTTGTTTATATTGATATTTCATATTACATTAAGAAATATGCAGGTGTTTTTAGCAACAATTTGTGACAGTAGTTTAAACCATTTTGGCCGGCCATTGGAGATGAAATGGATTCAGTACCATGCATATTGTCTGATTTGTATTTTGTTATCTTTTTTTTATGTAGGTGGGATCTGGAGCTATAGGCTGTGAACTTCTCAAGAACTTTGCAATGATGGGCTTAGGTGCTAGTCCTGATGGCTGTGTATTTATCACTGACATGGACATCATCGAAAAATCTAACCTTAACAGACAGTTTCTATTCAGGCCTTCGGATGTACAGGTAAAACATAGTTGAAATTAAAGACTTATTATAAATATATAGAAATTGTAAATGTGAATATGACATGTTCACCATAGTTTATTTATTATTGATGAATTCGTCAAGATTTCTTTTATATTTACTTCTCAGAAACCAAGCACACAATTGATTCTGAATTACTTTCTGAGAAAGATTTACTTTTTGGGGGGGATGCTGGATGTATCATCTAGATTTAGCACAAACAATGTTGAATTCTTTTGAAGATTGAGATAGCATGTGAAAAATGAATTCTAATTATATGTTTCATATGTATATCTGTATCAAGTTGCATAGATATGGAATCTTCAGAAACTTCAATATTGAGTCAAAAAGTTTTAGAGAAGTTTATCTGATTTTGGAATCTCTTTTCTTAAGCGATGATAAGGTGGTTCATCATTGCCTCTGAAATATCCTACATTGAAACGTAACCTTTTACTTTAATGTTTACGGTGTGAAAAAACACATAGGTCTTTTTTGTGATGTAATTAGACCACCAATGCATAGCATATCTCATCAACATGCTTCTTTTTGTGATTCATTTTATAACATAAAAAATCAATATTTCACCTACCAAATTTGTGCACTAAATTATTTTTCACTATACTAATGTTCTTTTGTTCCCAGAAACCAAAGTCTGATACTGCAGCCAGGGCTGCCAAGCAAATGAATCCAAAGTTCAACATCATCCCTCACCTAAACCGAGTGGGAGTCGAAACAGAGAACGTCTACGATGATGAATTCTTTGAGGGCCTCTCAGGCGTTGCAAATGCGCTGGACAACATTGATGCCCGTAAGTGATGATTATACCCAGTCCTCCTGTTTATGAGTTGTGCCCCATTCTCCCCCCCAAATAGAAATATTAACTACATATCAAACAAATGTTTTTGTGTTTTTATTAAGGAAACAGTGATTTATCCACCAGGCGAGACTGTTTCTCTCTTCAATTGTAATGCTGGCTACAACACTGATTACACTCCCAGAATTTACACAACTTTGGATGCTCTGAGTTAATCTGTATGTAGCTGATATTTTGAGTAGTCTTTGCAGATCATCTTTTACCTTCACTCCGCATGGCTGGTGGCACATAGGACCCCCACCGAGCTTCTCCATTCTTTCCTGTCGGCTGCCATAACCTGTCTTTTGCCCATGTCCTCCATCCTCTCGCTCCTTTTCCACTGTGTGTCGCCATGTAGTTTTTAATGTTCCTCACTTTCTACGCCCTTTAGGTGATCACGTCAAAGCTGTGTTGTAGCCATTGCTTGAGTCTTGTCTCAATATGTACCCAATAATGTCGCCTTAATACTACCTTACTCAAAAGTCACTATTTCTTGTCATTCTTCCCACTGGATCTTTATTATTTTTCTCAGGCATATATTTCGGAATATGTCAATTGCTTTGTTATTTCCTTTTATTCATATTCCACGTTTCGCATCCATAAAGCAATACAGGTAGCACCAGAGTTTTCAATGTTTTTTTAGTCTTACATATCATTAACTATAAAGGAATTGTTTTGCTTTTTCATGTGGGTACTTTTACATAGTCAGTGAATGCTTCAGAGGTAATATGCAGGTTTAGGGTGGTTGCCTTTAGCTTGTTTTTGTGTCTAATGCATTGGCAATACAGAAAATTACATTCATGATATAGAGGATACAAAAACGTTAGCTTGTTTTTGTGTCTAATGCATTGGCAATACAGAAAATTACATTCATGATATAGAGGATACAAAAACGTTAGCTTGTTTTTGTGTCTAATGCGTTGGCAATACAGAAAATGACAATCATGATATAGAGGATACAAATACGTTAAAGGAGACATATTCTGATACAATCATTATTTTATATGATAGACGATACAAATCTTAACTAACTACCAAAAACAGCAAGTCAAAATCTTATTTCTATCTCAAGTTTTTCATGTTTAAAGTTGACACATGGAGGCTGCCAATTTGTTCAATTCTGTATGGAAGTATTGTGCATGATGACATAATTTCCCCAATAGGGACAGATGGAATTTAATGTATTGCTTTAAAAATGTGATTAAAAAATGTATTCCAAAATGATGTGACACAAAGTTTTAACAGAATGTTTTGCTAATTTCATGTGTACACAACAAATTCCTTGACCCTTACATAATACATTTTTTTCTCAAAACCTTGAAATCTCAAGGTAGATTATAAAGAAATGCAAGGCATTCCAGCATCCTGCTGGGCTGATGACATCATAATCTGCATGTTTTTAAATCAAAACGGCAGCTTCCATAGTACTATTTAGTAGTAGAACTAAAGGTTTTAATACGTATAAAAAATTGTGTTAGGTTGCTTAAGGGGGTATGAAAATTCTATCATATGCAATAACGATTATGCCAGACTTTGTTTCCTTTAAGAAAGATGTTGTGAGCATATTACAGGGACTTCCAATCTCTTTGTTGCATTCTTTGATAATAACTTTTAATTACATCGTGGAGCATTCCTGAATTTTTATATTTCTTAACAACTATTTGTTTTCTTTCTTACCACATATTAATGGTTATTAATGATTGTTTTTTCTTTTATACAGGTATGTACATGGATCGACGATGTGTGTACTACAGGAAGTCCCTTCTTGAATCAGGTACGCTGGGTACTAAGGGTAATGTCCAGGTCGTCATGCCTTTCATCACTGAGTCCTACTCATCCTCCCAGGACCCTCCAGAGAAGTCGATTCCCATTTGCACCTTGAAGAATTTTCCTAATGCTATTGAGCACACCATTCAGTGGGCTCGTGACGAATTTGAAGGTCTTTTCAGAAATCCACAGGAAAATGTCAGTTTATATATCAAGTGAGTGAAGTATGGTTGTTTATGTACATAAAAGTTTGTTTTTGAATGTGTAGTTTCAAAATTTGATCAATGTTATAATTTGAAAATGTATATATAATATCTTATAGTTTCTGATAATGAAATATCTTTAAATGATTAGTTTAGAGGTCAGGCAAGTTTATCTCATATTGAAAGAGGACTTCAAAAGAAACAAAATGGTGAAGAAAGCATTCAAAAATCTTTCTCCATTAAGGAGAAATATTCAAATTTAAAGTTTGGTATCATTTGTGTAGAAACGACTGAAACCGGAATAGTTGTGATGTCATAGCCTCAGATTCATCAGTCTTTTATGTATTTTATCATATTTTGTCCTGCGATTTTGTGGCTTAAAAACCATGAGATATGTCAAAAAAGTAGTAAACTGAATATAGGAAGGGTATCTATAATTAAGCACCTGAAGAAATTTTGAGGAAAAATAATTTAAATAGTGTGAAAACAAATTAAATAAACTTTATTTAAAATGCATAAAGACTTTGAGGAATCTGAGGCTGTGACTTCACAACTAGTCTGATTTCAGTTGTTTCTACAAAAACGATACCAAACTTTCTTCGCCATTTTGTTTCTTTTAAAGTCCTCTTTAATACAAGATAAACATGCTTGGCCCCTGAACTAATCCTTTAAAAATCTATGGACAGGTAGTAACAACTTACTTGGAGAAAGAAAATAGGCTATTTAAAGATTAATGTTGAGGTGGAGTGTTTGTATGCATATTTAATGCAACGGTTATAAGGACTTTAGGAGGGCCATTTGTGAGTGCAAAGTTCTTTGAACTGTGCATTGAATAAGGTTATAAATAGATGCCAAAACATTCATCTTTTTATAAAATTTCCATGTAAGATTGTTTAAAATGCATTAAAATGTTTGTTTTTATAAAGAATGAAAAACGAGAAAAGTTTGCGTACTTTTTTTTGCTTTGTTAAAAAGCTCACCTGTTGTAGAAATGGACTAAACCAAATACTAAAGGTCGTGCATTACAGGATTTTAATGCATGGGTTATGACAATGCCAATACTCCATAGAAATATTTTAAAATGAGAATAGCAAAAAGTGTCATCTAAATTGATTCAAAAATTGACTATTTTACATCATTTTGAATTTGAAAGCCTTATTTAAATAAATTATACAAAGTTTATTTGAATTTTGTTTCATCACATCGAAACAACCTACAACTTATTGTTTTTCAATCCATCACAATGTTATTGGCATGAGCCAGATTTAAGGGGGCACTTGACTCCCCTCCACCCCCCACTTTTTATCAGAATTTGTATGTATTGTAATTTTTTGCATCTTAGCATGATTTTGTGGTTTTGCGCCTCCCTTCATTTTTTACTTTGCCCCCCCTTACTTTGGTAAACAAATCCCGCCCATGGTTATTGGCATGGGGGGAGTTGAATATGAAGTTTTGAATCTCCATCATGCCTTCAATCAAAATTTAGCAGGAGAAAGCAGTCTGGTGATTTTCAGTGACTGAAAGTAAAAGACTTGCATTAAAAATTGTGAGGTGTCTTCTCTTTCATACATCACAACTTTTGCATACATATGAAATTATTTAAACTTTGATAAGCTTTAACTCGGAAACTACCAGTGCCTTTGATATAATTTAAACACATATTCTTTTCAGATTGTAATGCTTTTTCCAATTTATTACCTGTCCATATACTGTACCATTAAGCGCTTTAACACTAAATGTTTACTTTCTTTTTGTCTCTTTTTACAGTGATCCCAAATTTATGGACAGAACGCTCAAACTGTCTGGTATACTGCCTGTAAGTGAATTATTTGTGCTTTCGAGATGATTAGAGGATGAGCGATTTATCCTTTTTTTTTAGTTGCTCCTACTTTTATTCGTCCCTTCTGCCTCCTTGTGTGTTTATTTGTGTAATTTCTACCGACTTCAAAATATGTTGTACATACAGTTGCAAAATACACTGACAAAAAGTGCAAGAAGTGGAAGCAGTTGCTTGCACTAGTGGGTTACCATTGCAAGAAGAAATTGTTGTATAACACGATCAGATCAGATAAAATATGAGACCAAAATTAAAAGCATTAATGAGGGAAATGCCACGTTCATGTTTTGTGTTAATCTCATTAAAATAGAGGTCATGGGAATAAATTTAGTGTTTCCTTTTTAATTGGTTCTTTACAGAAAAATAGGCCCTGATTACAGTGGAGTAAGATCAGCAACTAAAGACCTAAGATTTTGATATCTTTAGTTCATTTCATTTTGATTTGTTTATTTTATTTTTTGAAGACACCTAAATTATCTCTTAGTTCTAACTGATGGAGGTGTCATTTTAGAAAAGTGTTTTTTGTGTGATGCTATTAGAGGAAGGCAGCTAATGGTATTGATGCCATGTTTCATCCTGTGCACTTCACATTCATGTCTCAGTAACTTGTTTCCCTTTTCATTTGTGAGTGTGGTTTACTCCCATGAAGTCGTAATTGATATTGCTTGGAGCATGCTCTCATTGCAGACGAGATAAAATGTTGTGTTTTAAAGGATTAGTTTAGGAGTCTATTTTATTTAAAAGGGGACTTCAAAAGAAGCAAAATGGTGCAGAAAGCATTAGAAAATCTTTTTTCCGTTAAGGAGATATTCAAGTTTAAAGGTTGGTACCATTTTTTTTTAATTACGTCTGAAATCAGACTAGATGTGATGGCACAGATTTAGATCCCCCAAAGTCGTTATGTATTCTATCATATATTTCCCTGTGATTTTATGGCTTAAAAACCATTGGATATGTCAGGAAAGGAGTAAAAAATAATCTAGTAAGGGTAATTATAATTTACCAACTGAAGAAAGTTCAAGGTAAAATAATTCGAATGGTAAAAATGTTACATAAATTTCTACACAGATAAGACAGAGCTTTTAAACTTAATATCTCCTTGATGGAATAATATTTTTGAATGCTATCTTCACCATTTTGTTACTTCCAAAGTCCTTTTTAGCACGATTATTCAAAGAATAGTAGAGCTATTCTACTACCCCTGGCATTGGTGTCGGGTAAAGTTTTAGTTAAAGTTTTGGTTTAAAGTTTTGGTTAAAGTTTTGGTTAAAGTTTTGGTTAAAGTTTTGGTTAAAGTTTTGGTTAAAGTTTTGGTTAAAGTTTTGGTTAAAGTTTTGGTTAAAGTTTTGGTTAAAGTTTTCATAACTTAAGTTATGAATGGTGTGCATTCATGTAACTTGGCATAGGGGTAGAGGACATGGGTACTTATCAAATGAGCATGATTGAAGGATTGTGTGTGCATATTTATTGGCTTATTTGCATAACAATGAAAATATTTGTCAGGTTAAAGTTTTGGTTAAAGTTTTCCAAATTTAACTTATGAAAAGTGTACATTTATGTGACTTGTCATAGGGGTAGAGGACATGGGTACTGATCAAATGAGCATGATTGAGGGTTGTGTGTGCATACTAATTAGCTTATTTGTATAACAATGAAAATGTTTGTCAGGTTAAAGTTTTTGTTAAAACTTTTGGTTAGAGTTTTTATGACTTATGAATAGTGTACATTCATGTGACTTGGCATAGGTGTAGAGGACATGGGTAATGTTCAAATGAGCATGATTAGGGCTGTGTGTGCATACTAATTAGCTTATTTGCATAATTAAAATATTTGTCATGTTTAAGTTTTGGTTAAAGTTTTTGGTTAAAGTTTTCATAACTTAAGTTATGAATGGTGTTCATTCATGTAACTTGGCTTAGGGGTACTGTTCAAGTGAGAATGATACGGGTTGTGTGTGCATACTAATTAGCTTATTTGCATTACAATGAAAATATTTGTATTTCTGATATCTCTTAAATTTAAGTGGATGTGGGGATTTTGTTTGCACTAATGATCATATATGTGAAGAGCATTATCTTCACTTAATATTGAGGTGAAGTGTGCATATTAATTAGGTTATTTGCATAACAATAGACTTCTACAAAATGTTTAACATTCATGAGCGCATAACATAAGTTATGAATGATGTACACTCATGCAACTTGGCACAGGTGTAGAGGACATGGGTACTGTTCAAATAAGCATGATCGGGGGGTTGTGTGTGCATACTAAGTAGCTTATTTGCATAACAATAAAAAATATTTGTATCTATGATATTTCTTAAATTAAAGTTGTAGTGGGGGATTTTGTTTACACAAATGATCATATATGTGAAGACCATTGTCTACACTTAATGGTTAGGTGTAATGTGCATATTAATTAGGTTATTTCCATAACAATAGACTTTCGCATAAAATATTTAACCTTTAGATAATGACCTGGTACTTGTTACAGGGGTAGAGGATATGGGTACTTTTCAAATGAGCATGATATGGGTTTGTGTGTGCATACTAATTAGCTTATTTGCATAACAGTGAAAACATTTGTATCTGTGATATCTCTTAAATAAAAGTGCAAGTAGGGATTTTGTATTACACAAATGATCATACATGTGAAGAGCATTGTCTACACTCAATGGTGAGTTGTAGTGTGCATATTAAGTAAGTTATTTGCATAACAATAGACTTGTGTACAAAATATTTAACCTGAGATAATAACTTGCCATTTGGTGCAGTGGTAGAGGGCATTGGTACTATTCAGTTGAGCATGATTGGGGGATTGTGTGTGCATAATAATTAGCCTATTTGCATAGCAATGAAAATATTTGTGTAGGTGGTATCTCTTGAATTAAAGTGGGTATGTTGATTTTGCACAAACAAATAATCATACAGTATATGTGCATTGTTCACATTTAATGGTGAGATATAGTATGCATTTGCTGCAATATGTTTGACTTGAGATCAATAATATATGGCTTATAACTTACTAACTTCACATTTCTAGTTTTGTTATGATATTGACATTCCTGACATGAATAGCAGTCAAAATGTTTGTCGTGCCATTAATAAAGAAGCAAATTAAAGTTTCCCCCTTCTAAAGAATGTTAAATTAGGGGTTTGGGAAATATAAACAATAAGCGGAATGTGGGGTAGAAGATGACATGATTATAAAGTAGCTGAAGGAATTAGGATGAGGTCATGTGGGACAGGGTGGAATTATATGTAGGGCAGGGTGTGGTGGGATGTTGGTCAGGATGTGTTGGCATGATAGACAGGGTGGATTGGCATGTAGAACAGGGTGGGTTGGCATGTAGAACAGGGTGGGTTGGCATGTGGATCAGGATGCTAGGTTTTACATGTTTTCTGAGTTGCAGGGTGAGGTAACCTTGAACTTTTTTTGTCCTAAAATATCTGGGAAAGCTCAAAGATATTTTGAAGCTTGTAGTGCAAATGAAAATGTAAGTGCGTCTTTCAAAGTTCAAGTAATTCGAAATCATCTGCCCCTGCTACCCTATTTTTGTATATACTTCCCCCTATAAGCCCATTCTCTATACTAGCTTTAAATAGTCGAGCATACTGTCCATCCGACAGTTCTAGTTCATGTAAGATTGACTTTCTTGACCACTGAACTAATCCTTAAATGTTACTAAGTGTAAAAACCTGTCATTTTGATTATTTTTTGGTTTTAATTTCCACAGCTTGAGACACTGGAAAGCATCAAACATGTGGTAATAGATGAGAGACCGTCAGGTTTTGAGGACTGCATCAAGTGGGCCCGTCTTCACTGGCAGAACCAGTACTGCAATCAAATCAAACAATTACTCTTTAATTTCCCACAAGATCAGGTACAGTAGTAGCTTAGTTCCATTACATTATGTGAATGAAATGTACATTATATCAAGTTGGGTCCTCGGTAAGGGGATTGATTGCGTTAACTAGATGTTATCAAGAGCTTTACTATTTACTTCTTTTCCGCTCCTTTGTCCTGGGTGTGGAGATTAAGGCTTTCTCTGAGTATATCCGTCATCTCTTCCCGTCTCTTGCTACTGCTGCAGCTTCTCCCCAACTGTTCTTCCATCTCTTCCTGTCTCTTGCTGCTTTTGCTGCTTCTTCCTAACTGTTCTTCCATCTCTTCCTGTCTCTTGCTACTGCTGCAGCTTCTCCTCAACTGTTCTTCCATCTATTCCTGTCTCTTGCTACTTCTGCAGCTTCTCCGAATGTTCTTCCATCTCTTCCTGCTTCTTGCTACTGCTGCAGCTTCTCCTCAACTGTTCTTCCATCTCTTCCTGTCTCTTGCTACTTCTGCAGCTTCTCCCCAACTGTTCTTCCATCTATTCTTGTCTTTTGCTACTGCTGCATCTTCTCCTCAACTGTTCTTCCATCTCTTCCTGTCTCTTGCTACTGCTGCAGCTTCTCCCCAACTGTTCTTCCATCTCTTCCTGTCTCTTGCTGCTTTTGCAGCTTCTTTCCAAATGTTGTTCCATCTTTTCCTGTCTCTTGCTACTGCTGCAGCTTCTCCCCAACTGTTCTTCCATCTCTTCCTGTCTCTTGCTACTTCTGCAGCTTCTCCCCAACTGTTCTTCCATCTCTTCCTGTCTTTTGCTACTGCTGCATCTTCTCCTCAACTGTTCTTCCATCTCTTCCTGTCTCTTGCTACTTCTGCAGCTTCTCCCCAACTGTTCTTCCATCTCTTCCTGTCTTTCGTTACTGCTGCATCTTCTCCTCAACTGTTCTTCCATCTATTTCTGTCTCTTGCTACTGCTGCAGCTTCTCCCCAACTGTTCTTCCATCTCTTCCTGTCTCTTGCTGCTTTTGCAGCTTCTTCCTCAACTGTTCTTCCATCTCTTCCTGTCTCTTGCTACTGCTGCAGCTTCTCCCCAACTGTTCTTCCATCTCTTCCTGTCTCTTGCTACTTCTGCAGCTTCTCCCCAACTGTTCTTCCATCTCTTCCTGTCTTTCGTTACTGCTGCATCTTCTCCTCAATTGTTCTTCCATCTCTTCCTGTCTCTTGCTACTGCTGCAGCTTCTCCCCAACTGTTCTTCCATCTCTTCCTGTCTCTTGCTGCTTTTGCAGCTTCTTCCCAACTGTTCTTCCATCTCTTCCTGTCTCTTGCTACTGCTGCAGCTTCTCCCCAACTGTTCTTCCATCTATTCTTGTCTTTTGCTACTGCTGCATCTTCTCCTCAACTGTTCTTCCATCTATTTCTGTCTCTTGCTACTGCTGCAGCTTCTCCCCAACTGTACTTCGGTCTCTTGCTACTGCTGCAACTTCTCCTTCAGCTGTTCCAACCAAAACCATCCCTCTACTTCTCCATATTGTTTAAGGCCTTCCCTTTTCACTCTACCCTCTGGTGTCCCAAGAGAAGTGGCATAATTATCTCCATCCTTTCTTAATAGGTGACACAGCCATCTTCTCTTAAATATCTCCCTGCTTATCTCCATTGTGTCTTTTCTATCATATAAGTTTCAGAGCTTTACTGCAATGCAGAAATAAGTGTAAAACAATGTGTGATCAAACAGGGCTGTAATTCTCATTTGGAAAGTGGGGACATGGCCTCTTATCCGAAATTTTTTGGACGAGTGGCAAAATTTCCCCAAAGTGTACTGAATTTTTACAAAATTATGTTCAAAAGTAAGGGGAGGGGGGAGCACATCCCACGGGAATTACAGCCTGTGCTTAAATAAGACATTTCCAGAGGATTTTTTTTTCCTTATGTGGATGGTATCTAGGTAGAAAGAGAGAGCAGTATCTTAATAGTTGGTGAAAGGAATTTATGAGTTGCCATAGTTAGGGATATTTTCTAGGCAAAAAGTATCAAAATACTAGTGCATTCTCACTCAAAGGAACTTTCTTTGCTAAATCCTTTCGCAAATGACTCGGACATTTCAATTTATATGCCTTTTGCTTTTGATGCATTAAATGAGAGTTTCAGAACACCCGAATTTCAAAACACCCTAGTTTTAGAACACCCAAGTTTCAGAACACCCTAGTTTCAGAACACCCTAGTTTCAGAACACCCTAGTTTCAGAACACCCAAGTTTCAGCACAACCTAGTTTCACAACACCCTAGTTTCAGAACACCCGGCTTTCAGAACACCCTAGTTTCAGAACACCTGAGTTTCAGAAAACAGAGTTTCAGTACACCTGAGTTCAGAACACCCTAGTTTCAAAGCACCCTAGTTTCAGAACACCCTAGTTTCAGAAGACTCGAGTTTCAAAACACCCTAGTTTCAGAACACTCGAGTTTCAAAACACCCTAGTTTCAGAACACCCAAATTTCAGAACACCCTAATTTCAGAACACTCAAGTTTCAGAACATCCGAGTTTCAGAACACCCTAGTTTCAGCACATCTTAGTTCAGAACACCCGAGTTTCAAAACACCCGAGTTTCAGAACACCCAAGTTTCAGAACACCCAAGTTTCAGAACACCTGAGTTAACAGATACACCCGAGTTTACAGACACACCCGAGTTTAGAGACACACCCGAGTTTAGAGACACACCCGAGTTAAGAGACACATCCGAGTTTAGAGATACACCCGAGTTTAGAGATACACCCGAGTTTGGAGATACACTCGAGTTTAGTGATACACCAGAGTTTAGAGATACACCAGAGTTTAGAGATACACCATAGTTTAGAGATACACCTGAGTTTAAAGATATACCCGAGTTTAAAAATACACCCGAGTTTGAAAATACACCGGAGTTTGAAAATACACCGGAGTTAAAAGACGCACCCGAGTTAAAAGACACACCCGAGTTTAAAGACACACCCGAGTTTAAAGATTCACCCGAGTTTAAAGATTCACCCGAGTTTAAAGATCCACCCGAGTTTAAAGATCCACCTGGGTTTAAAGATCCACCCGAGTTTAAAGATCCATTTAAGTAGCAAAGTATACATCATCAAGAAAATTTGCTGTTTGTCTTCGTTGTTTAAATCTTTTACAAAGTTAATGTGTGACGATAAAACAATAAAAACTAATTTTCAAAATATAGTTAAAATGAGCTCATACCTGAGAAATATACTAGGATAAGATTTGATAAAGGCACAAAAGTGGGTAGATACACTTCATCACACATGAATAAGTTGTATATTGTTATTATTTTTTATTTTCTTTAATTACTTTAAACAGAAATTGAAAGGAATATAAATGAATGATGCATTCTTGTTAAAGCTTCTTATCATTGTAATTCCTTTATTTAACAGGTTACAAGCTCTGGGGCACCATTTTGGTCTGGGCCAAAGAGATGTCCACACGCATTGCAATTCAGCACAGATAATGTAAGTAATTGATGCTTGATGAATAAATCAGACTATAAATATCATTCAGCAGCTGGCTATTTGTAGGTTTCTATTTCTGAAGCAAAATAATTAAGTAGCAAATTTATTAGCAAACAAGTGTCAATTAGGAAAGAGCTCCAATTTATATTGTCAGATTCTGACAGAAAGTTTTCATAACTCTCTGTGCAATGTGCACTAGTTCATGACGTTTGGATACACAGAGAAAACAGCATGTGCGTTCCGTTATATTCGCGTTTGGCCGCATTCTTATCACAACAAAGGCCTTCTATGAATAGTTTTTCCAGCAGAGGATGGGTCCTTGTCAAGGAAGTTTGACCAGGGATTTAACAATGCAATTGAAAGTGGTAAATGGAAATATACTGAATAGAAAGAAATAGCCCTATCATGACTGGATGTGTCATGTTCATTCCTATGATATGTTTGGAATAAAGAATTCACAAAAATATGTGTTGCATTTTCATTTTATATTGCTGAATTGAGAAATAAAAATCATGAAATATCTTAAGTTGTTTTAGTTCTGTGCCATTTTAAACATCGTTGTAGAAATATTGTATAAAATGTTGTGTTGTACTTATATTAATTATTATGCATTACTCAGAGATCGTTAGAATTAGAATTCTATAAGGAAATAAATCTTTCTTGCCTGTTTTTATCTGTTTATGATTTCAAGTAGGATCGTTGTCAAGTGTATATGTCAAATCAATTGAGTATAAAGTCAAATCCTATCCCCATGCTCTTGTGCAATATCACAGCCAGTGTTACTGAAATAATTATCATAAAAAAACACGTAGAGTGGAAAAAGCTTTTGTTACGCATGCCCAAAATATTGATAACTGTTGGCGATATCACTACACTCCATTTTATGATCAATGCCTCGAACAAAATTAGGTCAGATTTTCTACATACTTTAATACTCTCACTTATTTAGCCAGATATATCTATTTATTGATAACTTTAACTAGGTTAATTTGTTATGGAAAAAATTATTTCTCCACAATAAATATTTGTTTGACCAACCATGGCCAGTTTAAGGTTCCCTTCTTGAGTACAGAAGCAGTTCTCAGCTGTTTGTGCATCATACTGTATCGTTCCGCGAAAATTCGCGGAAACTTGGTGGATGGATATTCATATCAGCTTAGCACTCCGTTTAAAGATAACCTTCTACAACATTTAAGATAGTGCCAAATAATTACCAGATTACTTTCGTTTTCTGCACTTCAAGTAATTCATGTATCAAGACATGTGTAGTGTACTTGATCCTTTCCTCATGAATGACAATATAACGTGGAAAATCACAAGACAAAAGATACAAAAATATTTGAAAACAACCCTTACTCTACCAGTATTTTTTTTAAACACGCTAGGGAGGCGGGGTCAAAGATTAGGCACCCAAAACAGTAATAATATTGCCACGTGGTAGAGTAAGGGTTAAGCACAGGCTGATTATTGAAGGGTCCTCTGTCTTCCGAGCAGCAGAGTCAGACTCATTCCGCTTCAGTGACCCAGTGGGCCGCCCACCGGGATCATGCTGCATATAATTTTGTGTTGGCACACTTGTTGTGGGTTTCTTTAACCCTCACTCTACCAGTTTTTTTTTGAAAACACGCGTGGGAGGTGGGGTCAAAGATGGGGCACCCAAAACTATGAAAATATTGTCGCGTGGTAGAGTAAGGATTAAACACAGGCTAATTGTTGAAGGGTTTTCTGTCTTCCGAGCAGCAAAGTTGGGCTCGTTCCGCTTCAGTGACCTGGTGGGCCACCCACTAGGACCATGCTGCACATATTTTTGAGTTGGCACACTTGTTGCGAGGTTCTTTACCCTTACTCTACCTGCACTTTTTTTAAACGCGCTTGGGAGGTGGGGTCAAAGATGGGGCACCCAAAATGGTGATAATATCGCTGTGTGGTAGAGTAAGGGTTTAGCGCCCACATGTTGAAAAGCTCAAGCAGAGTTTGTGGGTCCAGCATGTAACATTCTCACTGGCATACAGACTGCCAGATCAGCTAACACTAACTTAAGCCACACCTGCACAAATTAGTGCACTGTTGAAGTCCAGATCATCCAAGTCACACCTTAGCTTTTTGCTGAGCGATGTATCATATTTCAAAACACATGTTGGAGCTGGAGAATTTAATTTCAGTTACACTGGGAGTAATACTGTCAGGCTTCATACATTTTAACTTATCTCGCGATGTACAAGAGTAATTCTGTCGTTGGAAATTCCATAATTCTGGTGTGAGATGACCATGGGTGGAGAAGGGGAGGGGGGTCTATTTAAGATGTATTTTTATCTTAAAATTTCAAAAAAGGGTTGATTGTGAATCTAAGTGAAAATATGAATGAAGGCAAAAAACTTAAATGAATTAAATAGGAATGATGGTGGATGGCAGGGATGTTTGGTGGGGGGAGGGGAGGGAATGGGTTCTCATTAAGAGAGGCTTCGCTCCGGGCTAACTAAATATATATTTCTATCTTAAAATTAAAAAAGGGGGTCATTGCAAATTTTAAGGGAAATATAAATGAAGACAAGAAACTTAAATAAATCAAATAGGAGGGGATCATTGCAAATTTTAAGGGAAATATAAATGAAGACAAGAAACTTAAATAAATCAAATAAGAATGACAACAAGAAAATTGTATTAAATGTGCATTCATCTGTTTATTCAGAAGGATTCCCCCCTAAAAAAAACCTTTTATTATTGCCTTAACAATAAAGTAATAATGAAATCGACAAGTCAAATTAGGCTACGCATCTCCGATTTTTCATGAACGTTTTAAACATTAAAAACTTAATTTAAAGTAACATGGTTCTCTCTATGAAGTACATTAAACTGCAACAACATAGGCCTATTGCTCATAGCACGCATTGTTTACAGTTTTGATGTACAATAAAATTCCCCACCCCTCCCCTTATTTACCCATCAGGAATAGCCTATCATGTTTATTTGCCTAAGGTTTTAGTTGTTGCTGTAAACTGGCCGATTTTGCTAAAAATAAATTTTATTATAATTTAGAAATATTAACAATGAAGAAAAGGCATAGCTGACATTTCAAATAAGTTTTAGACAATAAAAAAAACATGTTAATTTGAAGAAATCTGGTTCTCTTTATAAAATACATTAAACTGTAACAACATAGGCCAATTGATCATGGCACATGTTGTCTACAGTTTTAGTGTACATTATATCTATCCACCCCCCCCCCCCTCTCTCCTCATGTTCCCATCAGGATTATAATGTTTATTTGCCTTAGTTTTGAATTGTTGCCGTAAACGGGCCGTTTTTGCTAAAAATATTATTCCATAATAAGATAAAAATATTAACAATGAAGAATAAATTTTATTGGTAAGTTAGTGCAATGATTAAAAGGTATCTCCAATATTTTAAAGAAGTTTTAGATAATTAAAAAATATGCGAAATAAAAAAATATGCGAAATTAGAATGGTTCTCAATGTGATGTATACATATAGAATTGGGCCAAGTGCCGTCAATGCATAAAAGACACGAATACAAAGGCAGCGATAAGGGCATTAATCGCGGTAAATAATCCGCGCTAAGTGCTATATCTGTATGGTGATTTCTTACTGTACTGTACACACAGTGTTTACATTTTAATAAGTAACAGTTTAAATGCAAAATTTTAAGAGCTTAATTCTGATTATTTTATGCTTTGTTCAATTTTCTTCCTGCCAGTCTGCACTTTTCGTTTACTGCCTCTCTCAGCTTGGCAAAGGAATCCTTGCTTTTCGTTGACCCAGGAAATTCCATTTTAATGTATTAAAATATTTACTTCAAATTATACCTTACCTTCCATGCTATAATTATGCAATCTGGTCACATGACCTGATTCTAACGCACTTCTAACTGACCCTAAAAAACGCAGTAACCAGCCAAGCCCTGACCTCCACAATACCTCTGTACCACCACTTCACTCTTTTCAGCACGTTGTTTGCACAACATCGCTGAAACTGGTCATTTTTATTTTATTATAATTTAACCTTTTTCTTCTCGTTTCTTCTTTGCAGCTTCTACCTGGTGGGTTTTTACGCTGCCTTTTCTCATCCGGCTCGTCTGTTCAAGTCTTTCGAGGTAAGACGAGGTTGTCATGGGTCCGAGTTTTCTTCGGTCCGAACCTACACGATTTCCCGTGTAGCCTACACTTAGGATAGCGGGTTTTTGTCTCCATTCGTACAAAGCGAGTGGCTAGTTTGAGAGCGTCCTACTCTCGTGGCGGGTGTATTAGGTCCTAGAGCACCAGGTGTGCCTGTCTAGGGGACCTCTTGCCCGGGGGTTTAAGTGTTTTTCACCCTCGGCCCCGCCCTTCCATGAGGTTAGCCTAGCGTTATACTATGCATATGTATTAACACGTTAGGATATCTCAGTACAAGTTCTCGTATGCATTAGGCCAATTTCTTTTTCCGATTTTGGCACATGCGCATTGGGTCGACAACTCCGTCGGGTGTTCGGGGAGTCGGCTCCTAGCTTCTCCAAGGAGCTACAGTTGTTACAAGAGAGCTTATTTTTGTATTAACTTTACCAGCGTATAAATATTTTCATTTTTCTTACATAAATTAAAGACAAAGTTTTTAATTTTCAAGCTTGATTTTGGGGGCTTGGGAGAGACCGGAGGGGGGTCTCTCCGATGTACTGTTTAAAGGATATCAAATCTCTTCTTTTTATCTTTACAGACTTCGAGAACTCAGTGGTTTGTGTTTTCCACGCTACCCCGGCGCTTGTAAAGTCTTTACGTTGGATGCGTTTTCTCGGGTTAAAAAAAAAAAATTCAGATAGGGAATTTCTCTGTTAGATTTTTTTTGATGTACTTTGTTTGCTATGCCTCGTCTCTCTTTTAACGTGATCGTAGGATCATAGGTACTTCCCCCAGTAGGGACGCTTTTGCTGTATTTGTTGTATGTACGCATTGATATATGTTTCTCTTTTCAGAAATCATGTTCAGAATGATTAACTCTGTGGCGCTGCGCCTTAGGTGACGTTCCAAGTGAACGCCACCTAGAGTTCAGAGAGAGAAGATAAGATCTTAGTCCTCGTGGCGCTGCGCCACCTAGAGTTGAATAGCTAAGAGAGAAAGAGATAGGATAACCTCTAAGGGGCGTTGCGCCGCCTAAAGTTGAAAGGTAAGAGAGAGAGATAAGCTCTGATTAACTCAGTGGCGCTGCGCCTTAGGTCGGGTTCCAAGTGAACGCCACCTAGAGTTAAGATAGTTCAGAGAAAGAGAAGATAACCTCTTAGGGGCGCTGCGCCCCTAAGTTGTAAAGAGAAAAATTAGGATCCATACGGTTCCGCGGCCCGTTGTTACGGGGCGAACGGTTCCATTGGACGGTTCCATACGGTTCGGCGGCCTGTTGTTACGGGGCGGACGGTTCCATTGGACGGTTCTATACGGTTTTGCGGCCCGTTGTTACGGGTCGGACGGTTCCATAGGGTTCCGCGGCCCGTGTTTACGGGGCGGATGGTTCCGTGATCCATACGGTTCGGCGGCCTGTGGTTACGGGGCGGACGGTTCCATTGGACGGTTCTATACGGTTTTGCGGCCCGTTGTTACGGGTCGGACGGTTCCATAGGGTTCCGCGGCCCGTGTTTACGGGGTGGATGGTTCCGTGATCCATACGGTTCCGCGGCCCGTGTTTACAGGGCGAACGGTTCTATTGGACGGTTCCGTGATCCATACGGTTCCGCAGCCCGTGTTTACGGGGCGGCAGTTCCGCGGCCCGTGTTTTCGGGTCCGTATATAACAGGATAACATACACGGTACGGCTAGTCCGCTTATACGCCCACTAGCTACCAAGCTACGTGGTCAGGTGACATTCTTGGCAAGAAGTATAGCATTGAGACAGCTATTTTTCTTCTTGGTCCCGTAGCCATTAGCTACGCAGTTCCACGGCTCGTGTGAACGCAATTAAGATTGTCTACGTTGAATGTACAGTTCCGTATTTATTTTCACCAGTAACATAGACATGGAGGACAGGTCCCCGAGTGTCGATGTTTTACACACCCAGGATGTCCCGCGATGCGTAGCGTGCAAACGCTTCTTTAAATTACGCTCAGGTGACATCCATCTCACGTGTTATGCGTGTAGATTATGCTGCAAGTCAAATCCTTGTACTCTTTGCAGCGATTGGGACCCAGCGGCGTGGTCGGAGCACAGACTCCACCGCAACCGGTATTTTTAAAAAGCGGCGGAGAAAGTGGAGAAGCGACGGTCTGATAGGCCCTCTTCGTCTTCCCCCCCGCCGCCACCCAGGCCCAAAGCCAGGGAGGCGGGGCCGCCGCCCACTTTCAGTGGAGCGCCTCTTGAAAGACGTACACAGTACGGTTAATCCGGAAGTATAGCATTGAGACAGCTATTTTTCTTCTTGGTTCCGTAGCCAAAGGCTACTGCAGTTCCACGGTTCCACGGCCCATGTTTACGGGTCCGTACGGTTACACGGTTTGTGTTTTACGGGTCCGTACAGTTCCATTGGACGGTTCCGCGGCTCGTGTTTACGGGTCCGTACGGTTCCATACGATTTCACGGTCCGCGTTTACGGGTCCTTCGGTTCCATTGGACGGCTCTAGTGAGCGAAACTTATTTTTAACGGGATAACGTACACTGTACGGTTAACCCGGTTATATGCTCACTAGCTACTACGCTACGTGGTCAGGTGACAGATGACTTTCTTTACAAGAAGTATAGCATCACGACAGCTATTTTCTTCTTGGTCCCGTAGCCATTAGCTACGCAGTTCCACAACTCGTGCGAACGCAATTAAGATTGTCTGCGTTGAACATTACACTTCCGTAATTATTTTCACCAGTATCATGGACATGGAGGGCAGGTCTCTGAGTGTCAATGCTCTACACACCCATGATGTCCCGGCGTAGCGTGCTAACGCTTCTTTGATTTACGCTCCGGTCACATCCATCTCACGCGTTACGCTGCAGCAGATTATGCTGCGAGCCCATTCTTTGTACTCTTTGCAGCGATTGGGTTTTAAGTGGCGTGGTCGGAGCACAGACTCCACCGCGACCGTATTTTCAAGGTGCGACCGAGAGTGCGGCTCCGGTGTTCGGATGCGCACGCTCCGTAGTTTTGTAACGGGATATCGTGACATCGCACGATTTACCTGGATATGCACCCACTAGCTACGGCTATGTGGCCAGGTGACAAGTGATAATCTTCACAAGAAGTATAGCACCGTGAGAGCTATTCTCTTCATGGTTCCGTAGCCATTAGCTACGCAGTTCCACGATCATGTGAACACCATTAATACGATTATCCGCGTTGAACGTTACAGTTCCGCAATTATTTTCACCAGTATCATAGGCACGGAGGACAGGCCTCCGAAGGCGGCACGTTACGCACCTAAGAGGTCCCGCTATGCATAGCATGCAAACGCTTCTCTAGACCGTACGGGCCTGTACAACTTCAGAGTTTTTGCAACGGGATAACGTACACTGTACGATGAACCCCGAAATTGAGTCCGCTAGCTAGGAAGCTACTTGGTCAGGTGATAGGTGACAATCTTCACGAGAAATATAACATCACGAGAGCTATTTTCTTCCCGTCTCTGTAGCCATTAGCTACGCTGTTCCACGGCCGTGTGAACTGCCTCTGTAGGATTTTCCGCGTTGAACGTTACAGTTCCGCGATGTTTTGCACCTATATCATCAACACGAAGGGCAGGTCCCTAGCGTCGGTACGTTACGCGCCTTGAATGTCCTGCGATGCGTCGCATGTAAACGCTTCTTAGGTTGCGCTTTGGTGTTATCGACATGTTCAAACCCGTGTACACCGCTGTGGTCCTCGGTTCCGCGATGGGACCGTAGGCCCACAAAGGCGGCGCCCACGGGTCATACGTGAGTTAGTACCCTTTTTTATGGCTAGTTGTAGAGCCATTGGATTACTTGCACGGGTCCATTAGGGTCCGTACGGCTGCGGTGATCGGTTCCATACGGCCCCCACGGCTTGTTTTCACGGCCCCGTAAGGGTCCGTAAAACAACTCGGCGGCTCCGTACGGGGCATGGGATGCCGTTTGGGTCCGTAGGGCTGCATAGTTCTGCTGCAAAGTAACGTACAACGTACGTCACACCCGATAGTATACCCTTTAGCTTTTTAGCTACATGGTCAGGTGATAGTAACAATCTTAGGAGATCTCCACGTCCGTGTGAGCTGACTTGGTGAGATTTTCGCGTTGAACGTCACGGTTCCGCATAGTTTTTCACCAGTTTCTGTGTGGTAGAGGACCAGTAGCCATGAACTACAGAGTTCTGCAACCGTTTCTCTTACCGGGACACATACTGAGTACGACGGTAGTCCCCTCTTTCCCACGCAGCTACCGGTTTCGTAGCTCCGTGATGAAACAAACTAAGTTTACGACTCGTATAGCTTGCGTAGCACGTGAACTCCTTCGTATTCCTTACGGCCCCAGTATATTTTTAGCTATTCTCAACGGGAACGCATACTGAGTACATCTTCCCTAAGCGTAGCCACTTACTCCGTGGCCCCGTGGGGAATAGAAGTATACTGAGATAATGACTCACGTTACAGATGTAGTACGTTAACGCTATCGTAGACCTAGACGGTTCTTTTGTACTGATAGCTACTACGTTTGGGACACGTTCCAGTATCAGTTGTCCCCCTCGCGTAGCCACGAGCTTTTTGCTCAGTGGTGCACAGAGACAAACTTAGCGGATGACTAGTGGTTTTTACTTGTCATGCTGACGCCTTTGTAGACCCATAACGGATCTATAATACTTAACGGGGTTGCATACTTTGTACGGCGTAAGTCCCCAGTAGCCACGCGCTTCTCAGCTCCGTGGTGCAGGGTGTTTAACGGAATTAACGGTCCGTGTAGTATACACAGGACGTCAACTCTTTCGTGATTCTACCCCAGTGCTGGGGTTTATGACTCATACGGTTGACGTAGTACGTTACACCCCCCTTGTGAAGGATATTTTTCTTGACAATAGGTGGGCTTTTGATAGACAACCTCACGTTTGGGGTAGCTATTACCAACAACGGCACATATGGTTCATTCCATACTTTAACACCTTAAATCAGTTTCCATGCGGTTTTACGGCCTGTTACTTAACTGCCCGTACAGACATACGGTATTAGTTTTCTCCACACCCGTAGCCGTAGGCTCCGCGGTTTCAAGGTTGTTACTATACGTAGTACGTTAACACTTTTTTTAGTCAACTTCTTAGACAAGTTTCGCTGTTGATAGGTGTGGACTGGAGCTACGCGGTTCCGCAACTGCTACAGTTTTCAGTCACCGCTTGGGTGCCGTCGACTATGTTGTACGGCTCCGCGGTCTTACGACCCATACCGTCTCACAGCTACATAGACTTACACGGTTGGCAGCCCTTCTTGTATACGTTTTATATTAACGGCCTGCCTTTTTATTTCGCTAGCCTTTGATTTTTGGTCAGTAGGTTTAAACAACCTTTGCTCAGGGTCGGCAGTCTTTTCTGGACTGCAGATGGTGTCGTTCCGTATCTCCGCATTACACGTTCAGTCGGTGGCCACCCCCTTTGGTGGTGGTGCGGGTGCTCCCACCTGGTGTGAGGAACAAAGTTTTCACCTGTCAGATTTCACCGTCGGTGCCGACGGAGGCTTCTTGATCGAGGTAGGGGCTTTTTTCTTGTGACCTCTTATGACGGAAACTTGGACGGGGACTTGACCTTTTTCGACAGGCAGAATGCCGGGGTTTTTCGTTCACCTTTTTACCGCTAGTGCTGAGCGAGACTTTTCAGTTTCCCGCCGTTTTTGCACCACTGTTGTGGTCTCCTTTTCGGACAGAGAGGTACGGACTCTAAGAGTTTTTGAATCGTTCCCCTTGTCTCGGCGCAGGACGAACTTTGCCAGCCTTACGGCCGCTAACCTCGGGCTACGAGTACACGATCACTATCGTCTCGTTTTCAGCAGAACCCCCACATGATGGGCGTACTTCCCGTAGGTGACCAGAGCGATCAGGACCCTTTTCGGTCCCCCGGACGTAGGTCTGTGTGCATCCGTGGTTGATCGCGTACGGCCGATAGCGCCCACTTTTCCTGGCTCACTGTGGCTCCCTCGGCTGCTCAAGACCTTGCAGGCTTCACGTACGAGCCTCGGGTCAGGGACGATTTTTGTCTCTTTCCCGGGCTCTGGCGGACTGCATCTCAGTCCCGGAGCGCTTCGTTTGATGGTGTGGCCTTAGCCCGCCTTTCCTCGACGTAGCATGGCCTTTCTGAGAGGTTGTTCACCCCCCTCCCCGTTGTGGAGGTGGGCCCTCTTTCAAGCTTGGTTCAGTCATGAGCTCTGGGATAACTTGCAGCTATCCACCGGGGTTTTTCCAGTGGGGTCTACGGTCTTTGACTCGCGACCACTGGAAAGTTACACGGAGATCTCT
The DNA here is from genome assembly GCA_020152595.1 of Chiridota heheva. NCBI lineage: Eukaryota > Metazoa > Echinodermata > Holothuroidea > Apodida > Chiridotidae > Chiridota > Chiridota heheva. The sequence goes on from JAIGNY010000840.1 coordinate 59,177, forward strand.
TCGTAGTGTGTCATGTGACATTTTCCTCCGATAGATCGTCCAGTGACTTTCTTTTAAAGTAGTCTGAACTATTCATAGAACGGCCGCGGTATGCACTCGGGTTCAGGGCATAACCTCTTTTCACGGGATCTCTCGTGCCGCCGTTCAGGAAAACGCTTTTCGCGGTTTTTCTCGTTTTTGGTCTGACTCACTTTTTGACGTTCGTGTACCCCTGCTAACTTTTGCTCTTATGCGGTTACGCGCTAACGAATTTTTCCCTTGTCCGGGATTTCTTCAATTCGTTTTCGTTGGTACACGCGTCGTTTCCGATCGTAGTTTACTCGCCCGTTCCGTCTCGTGGACGAATCCGGTGTGGTTTGTGGCGTTTTTTGTGGACACTTTGCTGTAATTGTGTCCAAACGCTCCTCCGGTTGGCTTGTTTTTGTGGGCTTTTCGCTCAGGTTTTTTCGATGTTTGCCTCCGTTACTGTCAACGAATGGTGCCTTGTTCGGTTTGACTGTACCTAGATGTGGTTTACTATGTTTTAGTTCTTCCCACTCTTGAGGTCTTTCATCCTTCAGAGGAGAAGGAATTTCGTCCTTTAAACGGGATTCGATTCGTGTGAGTTTTCGTACCAGCCATTAAAAAAAAAAAAAAAATGTGCTGCGACCTGAACTCCCTTCCTTCCTATCCTCGGTTGCAATCTGATTGCATAATTATAGCATGGAAGGTAAGGTATAACTTAAAGTAAATTTACCCCGCTAAGCATAGCGGGGATATTTACGAGAGTTATACTTGCCTTCCATGCATCCCGCCCGCCTCCCCTCTCGTTCAGGCCTCGGTGGAATGTTGAGTGAAGTGGTGGTACAGAGGTATTATGGAGGTCAGGGCTTGGCTGGTTACTGCGTTTTTTAGGGTCGGTTAGAAGTGCGTTACAATCGGGTCATGTGACCAGATTGCATAATTATAGCATGGAAGGTAAGTATAACTCTCGTAAATATCCCCGCTACGCTTAGCGGGGTAAATTACTAGTACTTTTTCTCCGTTTGAATATTATTGTTGCACCATTCCATGTAATGACATTACTTTCGCACCCACAAAGCTGCTCTCCATGAGTTCTTCCTCAGAAAATATAGATTTAAGTAGTTTTCTCATGAAACACGATAGAGTTCTGGACGTATTAAATGCCCTTTGATAGTCTTCTCTACTCATTGAAAACATCTTCTTGTCCCTATTGTAGTCCACAACATCATCACCTTCAAATTGACCAAAAAGTGGATTCGTCCTTTTCCCTGAGGCTGAAGAAGTTGGTACGGTTGTACTCATAACAGCAATCCCAGCCCCCTGCCATTTCAAGGCATCCACCTTGCCCAAATAATTTGAAGTATTATGGGCTCTGCTTCACCTTGCCCACTATTCTTCCAGCTTGCCGGTTATTACTCAACAATGGGCTCGCAATTGTAGTGTATTTCTTTAATAGTATATGTAGAGAAGTTGTGATTTTAAACCTGAAGAACCTGGAGTGGTTCTTTTTAAGTTTGAACCTGGGGCGTTCTTTTTAAGTTTGAACCTGGAGCGATTCATTCTTAGGTTGGACCTGGAGCGGTGCTTTTCAAGTTTGAACCTGGAGGGATTCTTTCTTAGGTTGGACCTGGAGCAGTTTTTTCTAAGTTTGAACCTAGAGTGATTTTTTTCCACGTTTGAACTTGGAGCGGTTCTTTCCAAGTTTGAACCTGAATCGGTTTTTTCATGTTTGAACCAGTGCGATTGTGTCAAGTTTGAACTTGGAGCAGTTCTTTCTTAGTTTGAACCTAGAATGGTTCTATCTATTTTTGAGCCTGGAGTGGTTCTTTCTTAGCTTGAACCTGAAAAAATTCTTTCTAAGTTTGAACCTGGAGCGGTTCTTTCTAAGTTTGAACCTGGAGTGTTTGTTTTCTTTCTAATTTTGAACCTGGAACGATTCTTTGTTGGTTTTAACCTGGAGCGGTTCTTTCTCAGTTTGAACCTGGAGCAGTTCTCCTCAAGTTTGAACCTGGAGCTATTCTTTTTAAGTTTAAACCTGGAGCAGTTCTTTTCAAGTTTGAAACTGGAGCAGGTCTTTTTAAGTATAAAACTGGAGTGGTTCTTTCTAATTTGAACCTGGAGCAGTTCTTTCCAGGTTTGAATCTAATGTGGTTCTTCCATGTTTGAACCTAGAGCAGTCTTTCCATGTTTGAACTTGGAGCGGTTCTTTTTAAGTGGAAATGTGTTGCAAATGTCTGTAAGGAAAGACTCAGTTGAATCCAGAATATTTTCTTAAGTTGTATTTGGGCACTTGATTCTCATGCAAAAAAAAAGAAATATCATTCTGAAGATAATCATTTCTCATAATTTGTTTTTTGTTTGACTTTCAGCACACTCATGTCGATTATGTACTCGCAGCAGCGAATCTCAAAGCAGAGTCGTATGGAATTAAACAGAATAGAGACCGGTCATTTATAATTGAAGCATTACTTAAGATAGAGGTGCCTGAATTTGTCCCTAAGAAAGGTGTGTAATGTTTGTTTTGATATTTGAAATGTATTCAGTCAAAGTAAATAGGGCGAAGTGGTAATATTGTTAAGGCTAGTCTACAGTGGGATCTTTCAGTAAATTATCACTTGTACAAAATATGTTTCTTTTGTGTAGGAAATATCTGGAGTCATTATTGTTCTGCGCAACATATTATTTCGAATATTGACTGAGTTACTAATTTGGCATTTAATTAACGGATGTTGTATTACCCACATATTTACATAATTATTTGTATAATGATGCCCAAGATTTCAACATTCTGTAAAATGGACAATTTTTAACAGATTTTGATTTGATTTTTTGATACTTCTATGCATTTTAATAGACTTTCAAACAATTTAGCCTAATGTTGTCTCTAACCTTTACATATTTTTGATTTGGGAGCTTTAAAGGAATATTCCCATGGTTTTTCATATTTATTTATCTGATAGAGAAAAATATATGCAACAAATTGGTAAGAAAAAACAAATTGATATCTCATTCCTAGAATAAGTTATTGAAGTTCAAATAAAGACTTTTCTTGCCTGCATGAAAATATTTTTTTTTGTGCTGAGTTTAAGTCACCAATATGATGTCATTACATCACCTTCTAATCTTTATATATTTCTTTGAAAATTAATATCCAGTTTTTCATATTTCAAGTATAAGTTACAAAAACAGATTGCAAAATGTACTGCAAATTTTATTCTACACTTTTAAATAATTTTTGGAGACAAAAATGTTACCAATCATTTAGAAAATATAAAATAAATTTTTAAAGAAATACAGGAAGAATAGAAGAGGAAGTGCCTGTGATGACATCATAGTGATGACTTACACTCAGACCAACAATCTCTTTTACGCAGACAAGAAAGATCTTTAAAATTTGATAACTTCTCGTAGGAATGAGATGATAACTTGTTTTTTTTCACCAATCTGTTTCTTTTATTGTATTCTACCAAATATATCAAAATTAAATTCCAAGGGAAGATTCCTCTGAGATTGTCTTCTGTATGAGTGCCAGAACTTGTTGTCCTTGTCCCCCTACACAGGAGTGAAAATTGATGTAACTGATGCGGATGCTCAAGCCTCACAGTCTGCATCGGCTGATGATGTCACGCTCAAGAGTGTTATTGAAAGTTTGCCCACACCGGCGCAACTCAAGAGCTTCAAAATATCTGCTTTAGATTTTGAAAAGGTGAGTTTTTAGGTTAGATAGAGAAGAAGGAGGGGGAGTGGGATTGATGCATAGGATCTTATAATCATGGGCTTGTCTCAAAACTTTGACTTGATAGATAACCTACAGGAATTGAGAATGTTTTTTTAACTACAAGGATTACCTTGCAACTTTTATTTTATCCTCAAGTTCTGTTGTTAGCGTGGATTATTAACAAGACACTGTAGAGCATGTTGTTTTTTTAAATTAATTTAAACATTGGCTAATCTTACCTTAGGCCTTGTACAACAGGTAGAGTAAAATATAATAATCTAAATACACATTTTAAGAAAGGGATAAGAAAATAAATTGAAGATAAATGATAAAGGGAACCCATAAAAATCAAAACACTAAAAGAGTAATATAAAAGTAAATATGTAAAATACAACATTACTAGTGTGAAAGGTTAAACATAAACTGACATAAATCATAAAATACCATATATATGGGAACAAATTTAAGTAAAACAAAAAACGGGTAAAAAAAAAAAAACAGTGAAAAGATAAAAGAAGTAAAGATTCTAAAGTTGAAATATATCAGACTGAAAATACCTGAATGAAAATGTAAAACACTAAGGGCAAAAATAAATAATAAAACTGGTCAATAATAAACCTGCAATATCAAACTTTTGGTCAACCATATATCCTCACAGCCTTCTCCTTAGACTCACAATTTCAGAACCTCTCTCACTACCTTCATCTCCATCTCAGATCACTTTGAGAAACATTTGCATCATTAGATTATACCATTCTATATAAATCATCCCTTTCTTATTATTATTTCTTATCATTATGTCATCTGTAGTTCCAGTGATATTCTGAGTGCAGAGATTGATTTTACAGCACCCTCTACTGTTCAAGCTCCCCTGACCCTAGTGATATTAATTATTATTTTACCCGTCTTCCTTACTTTGATAAACTCAGTGACGAGGAGCGCAGTCACTCTGAGGGCATGCTTTCTCTGGAAGAGTGTAAAAATGCTCTTTTTACTATGTCTAAGAATAAATCCCCGGGTACTGACAGAAACTCGTCGTATTGGGATGATCTGGGGGACGATTTAGTCGGGTTTTTGAATTTTGCATTCTTTTGTGGTCATGTCTCACACGATCAGGGCAGGGGTATAATTTCTATGTTGCCCAAACCTGATAAGGATTTAAGCAAGATTGAAAATTGGAGGCCCTTTTCTTTACTAAATACTGACTATAAAGTAGGGGCTAAGTGTATTGCTGAACGTATTAAAGGGGTCTTAAATCATATAATCCATCCAGATCAAACAGGTTTTTATTGATGGGCGGTTCATAGGGGAAAATATTTGCACGATTTTAGATGTTATTGACTTCACTGACAAGTATGCCATTCCTGGTTTCCTATTGTTTCTTGATTTTCGTAAAGCATTTGATATGCTCCGATTGGTCCTTCATTGACTATACTCTTCATGCTTTTCATTTTGGTAATGATGTCAAGCGCTGGTTTCGTGCCTTATATTCCAACGCTTTCAGCATGTGTTTTAAAGAATGGGTATGCCTCTGGAGTTTTTAGTATTAATTGAGGTGTAAGACAGGGCTAGGGCTGTCCTTTGAGTCCATATCTCTTTATTATGTGTGCTGAGGTTTGATTTATAAGCTTAAGAAATGATATAAGTTTCCACAGCCTTGTTCTTTGTAATTATGATTTTAAGTAGCACAGTATGCTGATGACTCCACTCCTTTTATTGAGAATAGTATTACCTCTATTAATGCTGTTATTGATATTCTAAATGAGTTTGGCTCTGTATCTGGTTTAACTGCTAATGTTGATAAGTCAAACTTGTTTCCTCTTGGTCCCCTTGTTAAAGATGTTCCTTCATGTTTCCATAATCTGGGATTTAAAATTAATCTTGGTCCAATTAAATGCTTTGGGGTGTTTATTTCTCACGTAGTTCAGATTTGTTTAGTCTTAGCTATCTACCAAAGCTTTTTCATCTGAAATCCCAGGTACATTTATGGTCCAAGCGGAATTTAACACCCATTGGTTAGATTACTATAGAGAAGACATTTGGTCTGTCCCAGTTAGTATTTTTACTCTATGTCCTTCCTACCCCTTCCCCGATCTTTATTAAGGAAGTTAAGAGAACAGTCTTTAAGTTTATTTGGTCAGGTAAACCTGACAAGGTAAGAAGGACCACTATGGTGCTTCCTTGTAACCTGGGTAGTCTATACATGGTTAATATTTCATTTTTTTTTAATGCGTTAAAAGTGGTGTGGGTTAAGCGGTACCTTTGTGCCTCTTTTAGACCTTGGAAAGTGTTTTTTGACTTTTACCTTAAACCCTTCGGTAAAAGTTTTCTTTTCTGCTGTAATTTCTTTAAGCTTGACATTCAAGTTATTTCATAATGATTTTATATGTCAGGTGGTTGTTGCCTGGATAATTTCAGTTCCCAGATAATCTGGAACAATCACCATATTTGTTTTGACACTCCTACAATATTTGATAATAAGCTACATAGCAGAGGGGTTAAATGTATTGCTGACTCTCTTTCTAGCAATGGCGATTTTTTTACATATTAGGAATTTAAGAAGTAGTACAATATTGATGTATTACATTTTATGTATTATTTTGGTTTAATTTCAGCTATTTTAAATCATTGGAAAAGCAACTAATTGGCTATGGTGACTCCTTCTGACAATAAGGTTTTGCTTGCTAAGCTTATTAGTAAGACCAAAGTCACTCATTGGGCTCACCTTAAGCTTCATCTGAAGCCCATCTCTCAACCCCCTGATAAAACTTACTGGGAACGTTTCTATTATATAACATAACATAACAAGATTACAGGCTAAGAAAGGTTAGTCACCCCACAAAAAGCCCAAACTAACACCATCACCACCACAACAAACAAAAAAATTAAAGATGCCCAGAGTTAGTTACTAAAGAACTTATCAAAGTTGACTTTGAAATTGTGAACAGAATTGGAGCTAATCAGGCAAATCATTCCACTCATTAACAACTCTTTGCAAAAAGCTAAAATGCTGAATATCTATCCGTGAAAATATTGACGAGGATGAATGGAAGATTATTTTTTTTTAAATTGCTCATCTGCCGTTTGTGAAACTCATAATCATTATTTTCAATTTCGGTTTTTAAATCTTTATCTTGCCACCAACTCCTATCTGTATCAAATAAATCTGCATGATAATGGCCTTTCTCCTTTTTGTGATAACTATGTCCAGACTTTAGATCATCTTTTTTTGGTCTTCTGAAATGCTGTTGCCCAAACGTTTATCCCTTCCGCACTTGCTGATGACTATCTTATCGTATTATTTCCTTCGGTTTTACAAGCAATGTTTGTAAGTCAAGAAACTCTAGACCGTGTGCCTTCTGCAAATATATTGATTTTAATCTCGACATTAGAAAATCACAGTGCATCCAAAACCAATGCAACCAAGCATCTGAATGAGCTTAAGCATCTTTTCCCTCACTTTGTATTTTCTGTATAATCTCTGTTGTTTATACAACCGTATACACAATATTATCTTATGATTTGTTATACAAACTTCTTACAGTTGTAAAGAGAAGTGATCACAGTCTGTATATTTTGAAAGTTATGTTTTTGTATATATCTATATATTTATTTACTTCAAGTTATACCTTACCTTCCATGCTATTAATATGCAATCTGGTCACATGACCTGATTCTAACGCACTTCTAACCGACCCTAAAAAACGTAGTAACCAGCCAAGCCCTGACCTCCATAGTACCTCTGTACTACCTCACTCTTTTTCAGCGCGTTGTTGGCACTAACATTGCTGAAAACTGGTCATTTTTATTTTATTAATAATTAACCTTTCTAACTCTTTTCTCTTCGGCAACATCTACCTGGAGGGTTTTTACGCTGCCCTTTCTCATCTGGCTCACCTAGAGTTGAAAAGGTAAGAGAGATAAGCTCTGACTAACTCAGTGGCGTTGCGCCTTAGGTTGTGTCCCTAGTGAACCACCTGCCAAAAACAGGTTGTGCTCCTAGTGGACCACCTAGAGTTAAGTAAGTTCAGAGAGAAAGAAGATAACCTCTTAGGGGCGTTGCGCCCCTAAGTTGTAAAGAGATTATTAAGAGCCATACGGTTCCACAGCCTGTTGTTACGGGGCGAACGGCTCCATCGGACGGTTCCATACGGTTCCGCGGCCCGTTGTGACGGGGCGGAGGGTTCCATACGGCTCCATACGGTTCCGCGGCCTGTTGTTACGGGGCGAACGGTTCCATTGGACGGTTCCATACGGTTCCGCGGCCCGTTGTTACGGGGCGGACGGTTCCATTGGACGGTTCCATACGGTTCCGCGGCTCGTGTTTACGGGGCGGACAGTTCCATTGGACGGCTCTGTGACCCATACGGTTCCGCGGCCGTGTTTACGGGGGAACGGTTCCATTGGACGGTTCCGCGGCCCGTGCTTACTAGTCCATTTATAACAGAATAACGTACACCGTACGGCTAGTCCGCTTATACGCCCACTAGCTACCAAGCTACGTGGTCAGGTGACAGGTGACATTCTTGGCAAGAAGTATAGCATTGAGACAGCTATTTTTCTTCTTGGTCCCGTAGCCATTAGCTACGCAGTTCCACGGCTGGTGTGAATGCAATTAAGATTGTCTACGTTGAACGTTACAGTTCCGTATTTATTTTCACCAGTATCATAGACATGGAGGACAGGTCCCCGAGTGTCGATGTTTTACTCACCCAGGATGTCCCGCGATGTGTAGCGTGCAAACGCTTCTTTAGATTATGCTCAGGTGACATCCATCTCACGTGTTAGGCGTGTAGATTATGCTGCGAGTCAAATCCTTGTACTCTTTGCAGCGATTGGGACCTAGCGGCGTGGTCGGAGCACAGACTCCACCGCGACCGGTACTTTCAAAGAGCGGCGGAGAAAGTGGAGAAGCAACGGTCCGATAGGCCCTCTTCGTCTCCCCCCCCCCCCGCCGCCACCGCCACCCAGGCCCAAAGCCAGGGAGGCGGGGCCGCCGCCCACTCTCAGCAAAGCGCATTTTGAAAGACGTACACTGTACGGTTAATCCGGAAGTATAGCATTGAGACAGCTATTTTTCTTCTTGGTCCCGTAGCCAAAGGCTACGGCAGTTCCATGGTTCCACGGCCCATGTTCACGGTTACGTACGGTTCCACGGTCCGTGTTTTACGGGTCCGTACGGTTCCATTGGACGGTTCCGCGGCCCGTGTTTACGGGTCCGTACGGTCCCATACGATTCCTTGGTCCGCGTTTACGGGTCCTTTCGGTTCCATTAGACGGCTCCAGTGAGCGGAACTTTTTTTTAACGGGATAACGTAACCGTACGGTTAACCCGGTTATACGCCCACTAGCTACTACGCTACGTGGTCAGGTGACAGATGACTTTCTTTACAAGAAGTATAGCATCACGACAGCTATTTCCTTCTTGGTCCCGTAGCCATTAGCTACGCAGTTCCACGACTCGTGCGAACGCAATTAAGATTGTCTGCGTTGAACATTACAGTTCCGTAATTATTTTCACCAGTATCATGGACATGGAGGACAGGTCTCCAATGTCGATGCTCTACACACCCATGATGTCCTGGCGTAGCGTGCTAACGCTTCTTTGATTTATGCTCCGGTCACATCCATCCCACGCGTTTTGCGTGCGGATTATGCTGCGAGTCCATTCTTTGTACTCTTTGCAGCGATTGGGTTCAAGCGGCGTGGTCGGAGCACAGACTCCACTGCGACCGGTATTTTCAAGGTGCGACCGAGAGAGTGCGGCTCCGGTGTTCGGATGCGTACGGCTCCGTAGTTTTGTAACGGGATATTGTACACCGTACGATATACCCGGATATGCACCCACTAGCTACGAGCTATGTGGCCAGGTGACGAGTGATAATCTTCACAAGAAGTATAGCATCGTGAGAGCTATTCTCTTCATGGTTCCGTAGCCATTAGCTACGCAGTTTCACGATCATGTGAACACCATTAATACGATTATCCGTGTTGAACGTTACAGTTCCGCAATTACTTTTCACCAGTATCATAGGCACGGAGGACAGGCCTCCGAGCGTCGGTACGTTACGCACCTAAGAGGTCCCGCTTTGCATAGCGTATAAACGCTTCTCTAGACCGTACGGGCCTGTACGACTTCAGAATTTTTTGCAACGGGATAACGTACACTGTACGATGAACCCCGAAATTGAGTCCGCTAGCTAGGAAGCTACTTGGTCAGGGGATAGGTGACAATCTTCACGAGAAGTATAGCATCACGAGAGCTATTTTCTTCCCGTCTCTGTAGCCATTAGCTACGCTGTTCCACGGCCGTGTGAACTGCCTCTGTAGGATTTTCTGCGTTGAACGTTACAGTTCCGCGATGTTTTGCACCTATATCATCGACACGAAGGGCAGGTCCCTAGCGTCGGTGCGTTACGCGCCTTGAATTTCCTGCGATGCGTCGCATGTAAACGCTTCTTAGGTTGCGCTTTGGTGTTATCGACATGTTCAAACCCGTGTACACCGCTGTGGTCCTCGGTTCCGCGATGGGACCGGTAGGCCCACAAGAGGCGGCGCCCGCACGGAGTCATACGTGAGTTAGTACACTTTTTATGGCTAGTTGTAGAGCCATTGGGTTACTTGCACGGGTCCATTAGGGTCCGTGACGGCCCGTGATCGGTTCCATACGGCCCCCACGGCTTGTTTTCACGGCCCGTAAGGGTCCGTAAAACAACTCGGCTTCGCACGGGGCATGGGATGCCGTTTGGGTCCGTAGGGCTGCATAGTTCTGCAGCAAGGTAACGTACAACGTACGTCACACCCGATAGTATACCCTTTAGCTTTTTAGCCACATGGTCGGGTGATAGTAACAATCTTAGGAGATCTCCACGTCCGTGTGAGCTGACTTGGTGAGATTTTCGCGTTAAATGTCACGGTTCCGCATAGTTTTTTACCAGTTTCATGGACACGAGGACAAGTCCCCGTTTGTCGGTTCGTCATGCTCCCAGGATGCGTCGTGTGTTAGCGTTACTCGGGTTTCGAGGCTTGGCGCTCGGGTGATAAGAATTCCTTCTTTACAGGAGGCATACCATCACGGGAGCTATTCTCTCCGTGTTACGTAGTTCCACGACCGTTCAAACTACTCTGAATATGATTTTTGCGTCGAACAAGACCTTCGGCTCAAATTCTACAGATATTAACGCGGTTTACGTACAACGCACGATAAACCCGGTAACGGAACCGTGATATTGCGACCGTTAGCGCGTGTTGCAGTGTTCCGCGGTCGTTTTTTCTTGCTGGGACGCTTTTAGCGTTCGACGGCAGTCCCCACGCCAGAGCCGCCAGCCACGCGGCTCCGTGAGTGATTATATACAAATGGAGTTAACGGCCTACACCAGCAGCACGGCTGTGTGGTAGAGGACCAGTAGCCATGAACTACAGAGTTCCGCGGCCGTTTCTCTTACCGGGACACGTACTGAGTACGACGGTAGTCCCCTCTTCCCCCCGCAGCTACCGGTATCGTAGCTTCGTGATGAAACAAACTAAGTTTACGACTCGTATAGCTTGCGTAGCACGTGAACTCCTCCGTATTCCTTACAGCCCCAGTATATTTTTAGCTATTCTCAACAGGAACGCTTACTGAGTACATCTTCCCTACGCGTAGCCACTTACTCAGTGGCCCTGTGGGGAATAGAAGTATACTGAGATAACGACTCACGTTACAGATGTAGTACGTTAACGCTATCGTAGCCCTAGACGGTTCTTTTGTACTGATAGCTACTACGTTTGGGACACGTTCCAGTATCAGTTGTCCCCCTCGCGTAGCCACGAGCTTTTTGCTCAGTGGTGCACAGAGACAAAGTTGGCGGATGACTAGTGGTTTTTACTTGTCATGCTGACGCCTTTGTAGACCCATAACGGATCTATAATACTTAACGGGGTTGCATACTTTGTACGGCATAAGTCCCCCCAGTAGCCACGCGCTTCTCAGCTCCGTGGTGCAGGGTGTTTAACGGAATTAACGGTCCGTGTAGTATACACAGGACGTCAACTCTTTCGTGATTTCTACCCCAGTGCTGGGGTTTATGACTCACAGGTTGACGTAGTACGTTACACCCCCTTGTCAATATTAACTCCATGAAGGATATTTTTCTTGACAATAGGTGGCCTTTTGATAGACAACCTCACGTTTGGGGTAGCTATTACCAACAACGGCGCGTATGGTTCATTCCATACTTTAACACCTTCTTAAAGCTGTTTCCATGCGGTTTTACGGCCTGTTACTTAACTGCCCGTACAGACATACGGTATTAGTTTTCTCCACACCCGTAGCCGTAGGCTCCGTGGTTTCAAGGTTTTTACTATACGTAGTACGTTAACACTTTTTCCAGTCAACTTCTTAGACAAGTTTCGCTCTTGATAGGTGTGGCCTGGAGCTACGCGGTTTTACAACTGCTACAGTTTACAGACCCCGCTTGGGTGCCGTCGACTATGTTGTACGGCTCCGCGGTCTTACGACCCATACCGTCTCACAGCTACATAGCCTTACACGGTTGGCAGCCCTTCTTGTATACGTTTTATATTAACGGCCTGCCTTTTTATTTCGCTAGCCTTTGATTTTTGGTCAGTAGGTTTAAACAACCTTTGCTCAGGGTCGGCAGTCTTTTCTGGACTGCAGGTGGTGTCGTTTCGCACCTTCGCTTTACACGTTCAGTCGGTGGCCACCCCCTTTGGTGGTGGTTAGGGTGCTCCCACCTGGTGTAAGGAACGAGGTTTCCACCCGTCAGATTTCACCGTCGGTGCCGATGGAGGCTTCTTGATCTAGGTAGGGGCACTTTTCTTGTGACCCCTTATGACGGAAACTTGGACGGGGACTTGACCTTTTTCGACAGGCAGAATGCTGGGGTTTTTCGTTCACCTTTTTACCGCTAGTGCTGAGCGAGACTTCTCAGTTTCCCGCCGTTTTTGCACCACTGTTGTGGTCTCCTTTTCGGACAGAGAGGTACGGACTTCAAGAGTTCTGGAATCGTTCCTCTCGTCTCGGCGCAGGACGAACTTTGGCTGCTCAAGACCTTGCAGGCTTTACGTACGAGCCTCGGGTCAGGGACAATTTTTGTCTCTTTTCCGGGCTCTGGCGGACTGCATCTCCGTCCCGGAGCGCTTCGATTGATGGTGTGGCCTTAGCCCGCCTTTCCTTGACGTACAGTACAGTCGGGAATAACCGTACACGCTAAGTGCGGGGCGTTAGTGCACTTACCACCATGATGAATGGAGCTGCCCAAGCGCAAAATCGCGCTAAACGTGGGTTACCGCGCTAACATCAACGAGCTTGCAGCCCTGCAGCTTCTATTCACCTGTGACTTAACGCACTAAAAATTGATACACACTGTATGCATTATGTCAATCAAGATCGAAGTGCCTGTGCTTTGTAAAAGGACTCCTAGCGTTGCACAGTTATAATAATCTGCTTATCGGATTAGGCCTGGCAGACTTTTTCTTTAGCAAAATGTTTTAACGCGAGGCCTAGAGGAATTAAAAAGTTTCGTAAAATATTATTTTGTTTTCATTCAGTTTCACGTTGAACTCTGGGATATAAATATTTTTTTAATTCAGTCAGCATCGCAACGTTCAGAATCACAGTACACAGTACATAGGCCCTACTTGCAATATTCGCTATTTAAATGAGGCAATGTCTTCATTTGCATTGCATTTTTTCGACGGAATTTTCAACAAAAATACTTATCAAATCCATTAGGGAAAAAAAAATTGATGTGAAAATTGAATCAATCCTTCGATTAAATTTAATTTTTTACAGTTTTGGACAAACAAAATAAATTGCGGGCAAACAAAACTGATTCTGGCGATGTTTTTGATTGAATTTAGCTATCCTATCACACAGTCACATTAAAAAGCCTAGCGTTAGGCTACATGGTTTAATCGATGTGTAATGGTGTTTAGGGATGTACCAGATATCGGTCCGCCGGATTATCCGGCCGATTTGGGGAAAAATCCGGTTCGGTTCCGCCGGATTTTTTTCAAACCGGCCGGAACCGGATTTTTGGCAATTTTAACAATTGAAGATTGACTTTTCCTCAATATTTGATTGTTTAGCTTGTTTATATGTTGCAGGATGTTTTGATTGGAGATGCTTGTGTAAAGGTGAAGTACTAAAGTTCTTTGGCAGGGATCCTGGTTTTCCTCTCCTTATTCCTTTTTTGCACAAAATACATTCAGCAATTTCATCAGCTTGATCTTGGACAAGCAATTGCTGGATATACCAAAGTGGAGACTAAAATCTTTTGGTTACAGGTCTTTCACAGTGGCAGCCGCCAGAAAATGGAATGATATTCCGAAATCCATGAAAGACATTAAATTTTTGAATACGTTTAAATCTCAGCTCAAAACATATTGTTTAAGAAGTATTTTTGATTTTTATTATAATTTAATTTCATCGTTTATTTACATTGACCTATCATTTGTATTGTATAAGCGCTTTGAGCATACTCCACAGTGTGGATTAAGCGCTATATAAATGTTCCTATTATTATTGGACAGTAAAATGTTTCCAAATGAATGAGGATGCCTTGTTCTTTTATGATGCCTATATTCAGTCTTTCCTCTGTATCACTGTAACTCTAATATGCATAAA
>JAIGNY010000841.1:0-25000 GCA_020152595.1 Chiridota heheva
TTAACTCATTTTGAACAAAATTTTGAAAACAAATTTAACTCGAGCTACCAATCCATATATCTGGAATAAGACATGGCGTAATTTGTGTCAATGCTTGCCGACCTCTCTTACCTCATCTCAGTAGATAAAAAAGGATATAGAGCAATGGAGATTATCATAGGTGACAACGTGTCAGTCCAGACCTACAAGACCATGATGTAGACAATCGGTCGTGTGGTTTCTTGAACTGATTAATGGAAATTGAATGTTTCGACTTTTTTCCATTTCCAAAGAACGTTAACGTTTCATGAACAGACATTAATTGTTTGTGTGGGATAATGGAATCGTTTTTGCATTGACAGTTCAGCAGTTACAATACTGATATATCCATTACATCTCTGATAAGGCGGCGAAGAAAAATATCTTACTCCATTAGATCAATGAACTATTTTCATTTTGCAGTTACTAAAATGGATTCAGTTGCAGTTGATGCTGCAGAAATGACCACAAGACTTTTGAAGTTTGCCGGTAAGTCGCGAAATACGGCAATATATCATGTTTCGCAGGGCGTGTATGTTTTTATTCAGTTTCAAAACCATTGAACATTAATTTGCAATGATCCAATTGCACTTGGATGGAAAAATACACATTTGTTTGAGATCCTCTTATTAGACAAATGGCTAATTGGCATCATAAAATTGATGATGAATCAGGTGGGGGCACTCAAAATTGATAAAGAATATAATATTTATTATTGATGTTGGTGGTTGGTAGTGGTGGTGGCGATGACAGTTATTTGATGATACATAGTTATCCTCTCTTTTCCCTATTGCTGTCATGCTAATATTTCACCCCTACATGAATGGACATTTTACTCTCTTTTCCCTATTGCTGTCATGCTAATATTTCATCCCTACATGAGTGGACATTTCACTCTCTTTTCCCTATTGCTGTCATGCTAATATTTTATCCCTACATGAATGGAAATTTCACTCTCTTTTCCCTATTACTGTCATGCTGATATTTCACCCCTACATGAATGGACATTTCACTCTCTTTTCCCTATTGCTGTCATGCTAATATTTTACCCCTACATGAATAACCATTTCACTCTCTTTTCCCTATTGCTGTCATGTTGATATTTCACCTTACACCAACGGACATTTCACTTTCTTTTCCCTATCGCTGTCATGCTAATGCCCCACCTCTATATCAATAGACATTTCACTCTGAAGCACCCTCACCATTTGATGGCATTATCAAAGTTGACTATTAAACAGACTGATTTTACGATTTTGGAAAGCTATATATAGTGTCGCGTGCATGATTGAGATTAACACACAAATTATAGTGCACAATTTAGTATCATGTGCGCACAGAATTTGCGCAAGAAGTACTTATACTCGAAAGCATGGTGAATTGAATTGTTGTGCACACGGCACTGATATATCGAGTGACTCTGAAGCACATAATTTGTGTACATCCTGGAGGACGCAAATCGCTAAAAACTGTATTTTTAAAACCTATTCCCTTATCATAAGAACGTGGAAAGGGATTCAAATAGCTTACCACTTGATGGGGCATTTTAACTTTGTTTTGTTGTATTCATAGTTTAATTTGGCTAATGATTTATGATGATGATGATGATGATGATGATGATGATGATGATGATGATGATGATGATGATGATGATGATGATGATGATGATGATGATGATGATGATGATGATGATGATGATGATGATGATGATGATGATGATGATGATGATGGTGATGATGATGATGATGATGATGATGTGATGATGATGATGATGATGATGATGATGATGGTGATGATGTGATGGTGGTGATGATGATGGTGGTGGTGGTGGTGGTGGTGATGATGATGATGGTGGTGATGATGATGGATGATGATGATGATGGTGATGGTGATGGTGGTGGTGATGATGATGGTGATGATGGTGGGGATGGGGTGATGATGATGACGTGGTGGTGGTGGTGGTGGTGGTGGTGATGATGATGATGATGATGATGATGATGATGATGATGATGATGATGATGATGATGATGATGATGATGATGATGATGATGATGATGGCGATGATGATGATGACGATGATGATGATGATGATGATGATGATGATGATGATGATGATGATGACGATGAGATGATGACGATGACGATGACGATGACGATGACGATGACGATGACGATGACGATGACGATGATGATGATGATGATGATAATAATGATGAAAATGATGAGTAACGATGAGTGATGATGATGAGTGATGATGAGTAATTATGATGGTGATGAGCATGATGAGTGATGAGTACGATGAGTGATGAGTATGATGATAATGATGAGTGATGAGTGTTGAGTGACGACAACGACGACGACCTCGATGATGATGATGATGATGATAATTTGCTCCATTTTATTTTTCTTCAGAACCTGAAATTGTCGCCAACACTTGCAAGAATCTGAAGGAGAAAGTCTACACGGAACTTGTTACCCAACAGAAAATAGCTCCC
Organism: Chiridota heheva; assembly: GCA_020152595.1. Classification (NCBI taxonomy): domain Eukaryota; kingdom Metazoa; phylum Echinodermata; class Holothuroidea; order Apodida; family Chiridotidae; genus Chiridota; species Chiridota heheva. The sequence continues at coordinate 2,514 of JAIGNY010000841.1, forward strand.
TGGTTAGACCCTATGCATCTGGACACCTATTTTGTTAATCTGTCCCTTCAATACAGAAAAACTGGTAACTTCAATGTAATTGATTCTGATAAAGCAACACTGGAAACAGTAAGCGATATTTTAAAACTTTCGGGAAGTAGAACAATTATCTATGGCGATGCGGGGGCAGGTAAAACAACACTTACTCTGAAGGTAATATACGACTGGCTTGAAGGAAAGTGTCTGCCAGGAGTTAATTTGCCCATGCTCTTGCGATTTCGACTTCTTGATCCAGATTGTAAATCATTTGTTGAGTCCATTTTGGTCCTTTGCGGGGAAGAAGTCACTGACGAAAAATGCGCCCAGTTGGAAATGGCAATGGAAAATTCACCTGAGAGCTTTTTTATGATACTTGATGGTCTGGATGAAATGTCTAGCGAACTGGAAGATACGGCACTCTCTAGGGACATTTTTGCAATCTTGAGACGAGAAAAGTTTCCAAATGTTAACCTTCTTCTTACTTTGCGGAAATCCGCACACCGAAAATTAACTAATATTAGCTTTGACAACATAGTTAATGTCAACGGATTTACGAAAGCACAGACTATTGAATTCGTGAAGCAGAAATTTTCAAGAGCAAACCGGAACTAGGAGAAGAGGCCATTACTTATTTAGAGTCACGTGGTATGATGGAAGAGGTTGGTGAAGTTCCGCTACTTTTGACATTTTATTGTGCACTGATTCAGCAAAACGTACAACGAAATTGGCAAAGAACTCCATCAACACTTACAAGTTTAGTCAACGATGCATATGAAACTTACATTGAACATTACGAGAAAAAGTTCCCAGATACAAATGGAGAGGAGGAAATACACACACTGACCATCGCTTTGGGTAGAATTGCATACAACGGGTTACGAGGATATACTAAATTGGTCTGGAACATTAAAGAATTTTGTGATCAAATAAGCGAGGAACATTTTGCTTTAGCAGTGAAGATAGGATTCGTAAAAATAGAATCCAGTGTAGTATACGTACCCTCAGCAGCTCGCGTTACAGTACGAGAAAGACAACGTAAGTCTGTAACGTTTCCCCATAAGTTGATTCAAGAGTTCATTGCAGCTTATTTTCTTGCACACCTATTAGTGGGTGAGCGAGATGAAGAAATTCGCATAATGTCCAAAGAGATGAATGAGATAGAAAACGTCTGGCGCTTTGCATGCGGGATCAACAGCGATGCAGCGAAATCCATTTTAACAGCACTACCGTCTGACAGCAGAGATACACAGATTTTTAAGATTCTCTGTCTTCATGAATACGCCAACGCGCATGTGAGTTTAAAGGATAACAAAGATGAACAGTCTGTGATACAAAAAGCTGAGTCGCCGTCTAGTTATGAACATTCATCATCTCTGTGGCAGATTTAGCTTCGATATCAAAGTTGTGGATTAAAACTAAACTAGAAATCTGCGCTGTGTGTACGATGTTCCGTCTTTTCCAGCAAGAAAAGGTTGGTATAAATTGTTAAATATCGTTTACATTATTTGGGAGCTCCAGTAACAGTCCTTGCATCAAACAGAATAAAAACATAGCAAACTCAAGAAACTGCAGGAAATGACAGACCACATCAAACAGTCAAATGAAACACCAAATCATAGGTCCAACTCTATTCAGTGCTAATACGAGAAAAATAACCAGCATTATAAACATAACATAGCTGCATAGTATGAGGAAAATCAAAAAGAACATAAAAAGGAAACCCCTTATCGTGTGAACAGATAACATTCTATCAAATCAAATAATAACTGCAAAAATTTAATAAGGATCACAAAGTATTCCTTAATATAAAGAAACCAAGGATTATTTCGGGAGTTACACTGGTTGTGATTTCCAATTAAGAGTCATTGATATTGATCAGCATTCATAATTCTTATAGAGCAATTCCAGGGTAACATCTATAAGAAAAAGAAAAAAAAAACACATGTATACTTATTCATTCGATAAAGGTTTCAATGTTTCCTGGTTGCATTTTTATCCCGGTTAAGAAAAGTTAAAATCAAATTGAAAACAATTGTATAATTGAAGGAAAATGTGATAAAATTAATGCACATTTTGTCCCGAAAATTAAAGAAATTGTTCCGGAAATTGCAGGAATTTTCTCCAATGTGAAGGAAATTTTACAAAATGAAGGAAATTTCTCAAACATTGATGAAAAGTTCTCGAAATTGAAAGACTTTTTTCGATAATTTAAAAAAATAAAGAAAATTTCCCCAAAATTGAGAAATAGATATCGCTAAAATGGAAGATTTTAGCAATAAGCAGCAATGATGGAAAGATAAGTTACCAGTTCCAATTTTCCTCCTCAACTGGGAATTTTGGAAGGTCTTTGCCTGGTATGCTCCAACGCACACCTTTGCGCCGAAAAGAAGGTGTAAACCATCTTATATTGGTTTTTCAGGGAAAGATCAAGCGGCCGAGGAGACCTTTGCACCCTCCTGGCCATTCAAAATAATAAATCCGGTATTTATAGAGAAGGGTTCAGCAAATTTCAGCCAAGGGTGTTCCGTTGAACACCGGTGACATCACGTAATCATCTAAACCTGTACTTTCTATTGGTCAGATAGTAAATCGACAATAAAAACTACAAAATAGTCAATTGCTTATTCTGATCGGCTTATCTTTTGCTGAGAACAAGATACGTTCCGATACTAAGGGAGAAAACAAAACATTGATTGAGGCTTGGTGGCGCGACCCCCTCCTTTCCCTTCTTTTCGTTTTCTTCACATAGTCACATAGGAATGTTGGCATGTGGAGATGTTTTGATAAAGGCCTAAATTTAGCTTTAGACCGTCGGCCGTCATTTTGTAACTGAAAAATTGGGAGTTTGGGGTCAAGGATTTTGGCTCAACCGCTTGTTTGACAACCGGTGACATGGACCACCACTTCCTCCCCTCCCCCATCTTTTTTTTATGGACTGTTTAATTGTCTAAATGCAAATAAATGACTAACTGACAATACAAAAACAGACAACATAATGTGAGCTCTCTTAACTTAATTAGCAAAAAGGTTTACACTTATGAAAAAATAAACTTAACTAAGATTAACATTCTTATAAAGAAAAAAAAAAAAACATGAATTCACTGATATACGTCTGTACGTGGCTTTGTGCAAAAGCTATCGAAGAGGCAACATCATAGACGGAATTTGGGGGAAGCAAGGGGACATTTTCGGAATTGATTTGTATGGTGAATTTTGCATCTTAGCGAGAGTTTGTGATCCTCCACTTTTGACTTGTCCCCACCTACACAAACATTCGGTTGGCAAATCATGCACATGGACAACATCTTTTCGCCATTATTGGCGGCTGGGGGTAAAATGTTTTAGTTGGAGGGGCAAAACATGATTTAAGGGGCTAAACACAAACACTCTTTTAACTATAGCCTACATATAATTCAAAAACGTTAAACTTTGTATTCTTTATTACAAAAAAATAAAACAATGAATAGCCAATCAACTTGAAGGTTGTTGAAATTGAGGAAGGCTAGGAGGGGGCAGAATGGACATGGGTCTTACGGAATGTACGTCTAGGATTAAGCTTTTACAACTGTGTTGAAAAAACTTACCTTGCAAACTCCTTCGTTAGTGGCGTAACGGGCCCCGGAAATTTGGGGCCGAAGGCCAGTCACTGCGATCTGAGCGTGCGTCGATTTCGCAGGAAGCCAGGGGGCCCCAGCTTCTATATCCATGTTTGCTTTAAATGTAAGCATAGGGTCCTATTTCGATTTGTGTTGTCTGTTTAAACTGACTGGAGACCCAGTTCAAACAAACGATAGGGGGACATACTTGTATCGATCAAAGGGCCCCAGGTCAAATTATCGAGAACTTTGTGGGTCTCACTCTATTTGAGACTTTCTCTTAAAGTTCGTTGGGAAATTAAGTTATTTGCATGCCTTTTACATTTTTCATGGCAAGGTCTTGTACTTATGCAGAAATTACAGAAATTAAGTTGACAATATAATGCAAATTCCTACGTAAATGTAGCGACGCTACACCTAATAGGTTTGTATAAGGGCCATAAAGTCATCCCTAGTAGCGGAAAATTAGGTGCTAAGATTTGTAGAAGAACATTCCAGATTTAGCCTACAGCTCAAACTTGACAGCTTGAGGAATTTTAATCTGATACTTGTTTTGTGTTGCTGATGTTTTTAATGAGAATTCACCAGTGGTCGAAGTTGAAATCGAAAATGTCAATGTGTAACTGGCCTCTAAGTGTTGGGCCCTCTAATGGAATACGTCACTGTTTCATATGCATTTTCTTAAGCATGAATACAAAGTTTGTGACCGAAGACATCCCTCACAGCCAGTGGTGTATTCAGTAGGGGTACTTCACTGAGAACCCCACTGTGGGGCATGATGGCTGAGGGGCCCAGATGTTTGCCACTCCCAAAATGCACAACTTAAATCAAATTAGCATGGAAAGAACAGTGGTTGAAGTTGAAATCGAATATTTCGAATCGAACCTGGTCACTCGGGAAGTGTTGAAACCCCAACAAATAAGGATAGCTACGCCCTCGATTAAAGGGGGAACTTTTCAAAGCTTAATTTCGTAAGAATATTAAGAAGATATTGTACTGATTGTAAACTCCGGTTGATGCGAGTGTATTACTTTAAAGGGGCACTTGACTGAAAGTAAAGTTGTACTGCGAGTGTATTACTTTAAAGGGGCACTCAACCGAAAGTAAAGTTGTACTGCGAGTGTATTACTTTAAAGGGCACTCGAATCGAAAGTAAGGGCGTACTGCGAGTGTATTACTTTAAAGGGGCACTCGACCGAAAGTAAGGGCGTACTTCTCTACATACTAACACAATCACATACTTTTGCCCATGTGGACAGCTACAAAACTTCTCTAACACCAATTTGTATACCAAGTAGTTATCTACTATTCATAAACAATGCCATTTTATGACTTGCGGAGAAAAAAACAGGTCAATGAATAGTTTATCAAAAGGACGCCATCACTTCTAGCCCACTCTCTTTTGATGTTTGGATTAATACGGACAATACACGGGGTCGGTATATCATCACACATCACTTTCAAGCACAATAAAAACAAACTCTGTAATGGAGTTTTATGGCGGAAACACACCGGACGTGACGCGACGCGAATCGCGTCGTGTCACATCGCGTCGTGATGGACAATGCATACAGAACGCGTTTTTTGGGGTGATGAAATGTCAAGTGGTCAAAAGGTGGAATAAACTGAGGAAGAAACAGGTCACGGTGGTTTGTTTACGCATATGCAATTTTTAAAGATATTTTGTGGAGGGGAAGGGAGGGCGAACCGAAAAATAACATGACTTGATAGGGGCGGAAAATAACTTTAAAACTATACTACTTTTAAATAAAAAGGACCAGCGACAGTTGAATTAGATTTTAATTTTAAGCACAAAATGCAGTGCTAGATATTTAAATCCAGTGCTAGTGGAGGAACAGTCATCCACGTAAACTTGACCTAATAATAGGGGTCCCATGCAAGGTTGAAATCACGGGCCTCCAAATACCGTTACAGCTCCAGTAAAATCATGAAGACAAAGGTCTAAGTGTTTTTCCCCCCCGATACAATGTAAATGACAAGAGAAGGGAATTGGAGGCATATTTAAAAGTGTTGTTGGTAGACCAAAAAGCAAGGGCTAGGTCTATCATTTATATAAACAGATGAAGGGCATTTTCAAATATATAAAAACAAGCTCTTTACAAAACGAAAACAAGTAGGCCTACCCCAAATCTGTAGACTACAGTGCATATGACAGGTCCGTAGGGAGGGGTGGACGGGTGCTTTTGCACCCCCCACAGACCGCTAATGTACACAAATATCATATACCTCCATACAATTCATGTGAGATTAAATTTTTTTACTATGGAAACGCACCCCCATGGAAAATCCTGGCTACGTGCATGAACAGAAGCTGTGCCCTTTTGATTTCCACAAAGAACATACCTCAAGAAGCCACGGTGTGATTAATATGAATTATTTTGGAGTGATACGTGAGCGAGGGATGATATGACATGCCTTTGGTAACAGTAGTGGTGGGTGGAAGGGTAGATGGGTGGAAGGGTAGATGGGTGGAAGGCCAGATGGGTGTTAGTGGAAGGGGGAAGCCCCACCCGTAGGAAAAATTGTGGTTTTGGGGGAAATCATGCCATTTGTCGGAAACATATCCCAGTTTTCGGGAATTATTTAGTCTTGTCGGTGGAGATGATCCATCCAGGCTATCACCTATCGGGAATAGACTGATATATTTTTGTTTCTGGAAGGAATTGGTAGTATCATTCTATAGTAAACTCTTGTTTAATTAGATTCAGTAAAAACAAATTGGCACATCTATATATTTAACTTCTTCTGTCAGTCTGTTTAGCTCCGCTTCGACCACAGTGGTTGTGTCGAATTGTGTACGCTGTAAACAAACTACTCAGTGGCATGTATTGTGTGTGTGTGTGTGTGTGTGTGTGTGTGTGTGAGAGAGAAGGGGGAGGGGAGGGGAAGGAGCTGCTATCGGGGATCCAAAAAAAAATCCAAAGTCATAAATATAATTAAGAGAAATATCAGATTTTCAAGAAATGTTGCAAAATTTCACCTTCAAACCGGGAAGGGAATCATGCAACCAGGAAAGTGAATTACTATCCAGGCAGAATTACCCTGTCCTCACTACCTTTGCCTCTGGAATGCTTAGCTCCACACACTTTATGTCAGGACGAATACTAGAATTATAAAAATGCCAGCCCCCGCCCCCAGTCTTCTAATTTGAGTGACGCACCTGTAAGAAATAATTTTGATCGGGCTGATATTTCAACTGCGCCCCTCCAACATCCCATACTTTGGCAGTGTCTTTTTCTTTTGGGGGACATTTTTTGGGGCGCTTCACAAACATCTGAGCTGCTCACAAAGTCATATTTGGCCAATTCGTTTTTTTTGTAGGTTTTTGGTGTTTGAAATATGCACATATAACCGTATAATCCCAAAAAGTGGCACGGCACTATAACAACATTCAATGCATGTTGTAATAGTTTCTTTTTCTCTTCAATACTCATATTTGCCCCGTTTCAAGAATACCTTAGTGCCTAGAAGGCTAGAGATAATCCTCCGGTTAGACACTTTACAACAAAGATATACAATGAAATATTATACACAACAAACAGAGCTTTTTCATGTAAACACAAAAAAGGAAGGCATTACCCTCACCACTTACTGCAGTGATCTTAAGAAATAATAATCCATTTTAATCGTTATAAAGAAAAGCTATGGTAGAATGGCTGCTGGAGAATAGATATATTACACATTGCATGTTCATGATACATTATGATCGATAGCACGAAGCCAGATGCCCTATTCCTTTTGAAAATCATCTAATCTATCGTTAATTTTAGCGGCATTATATTCAGCCCTAACAAACAATTCACCTCTTTAAGATATATATTAAAATATAGCACTGACTTCTGAATGTTACCTCTGTATATGAAAGTCTTAACCAAATTTACAATTTATCAGTTTATTGATACCTCTTTTCCTACTGTACTCATGAGAGATGCCAAACACCACTGTTTAAATCATTAAGAAAGGACATCAGTCGAGTGAGTTTACAATTGCCGGAAAGAATCCCAAAGATGAGAAACTTTCTCACAATGACAAAATAGGTGGATAATGGTCTTCTTTTCTTTGTTACACAATGAGCACAGATCTGAGTTAACGACCGCTTGATCTTATTCAAAAACGTATTGGTGGCTATCCTGTTGTTCATGCGGTACTGAAACCACGTGTATTTACTTTTAATTGAAAGAGAAAACGGCAAGTTATAAATCCCTTTCCAATTCAAATCACTTATGATAAAATCCTTAAAATCATCAAGCTACTTCGAAATACTCATTTTATAATTTAAAATAGAATATAATCCTGCAAAATGTGTGGCTTTTCAACATAAGCTCGTATGATTTTGGTTTGTAAGGCTTAATTAACTCATAGCACGTTGTCACCAACACAATCTGTAACCACTCGACAAACCCTATGATACCTTACAAGAACACCCATTAAAAAAGGGCTGTCGTGGCAATTAATTGTTTGCATGGTTAGCAGTAACATGTCTAGGGGGCTATTGGGCGCTTATTCTCCCTAAAACACAGATATCTGTGCCCCAAAAATATCATAGCGCCCCCAATTTTTTGTCAAAGTCATAAATATAATTAATTACATCAAATGTGTAGAAAATAGAAGATGGCAATTTTTTTGTAATCGTATCGACTGACTTATCCTTAATTTTGGACCAAAACGTTTCCAATTTGCACCAATACTCATCCATTTTGGACCAAATTTTTTTAAAATTTTCACCAAATTCTTAAATTTTGACCTAAGCAGCTACGAATCTGCATTTTTGGATAAAGAATCTTCACGTTTTAATCAAAAATCTTCAATTTTGGACCAAAACTTTAAAGTCTGGATCACAATTTACAACATAGCACAAAACAGCTTTGAAATGGGAGGTGAATTCGCAATATCAGGGTCGTGCACGAATTGTCCCCGCCCCACAATAATTTTGAAAGAAATCTGGCAATACAATTTCAAAATAGGCCTTTATACCTTTTCGACCACGCTTATTGGAGAAAATTGGGAAATTTCGGGAAAAGTTTTCTTCATTTTGAGACAATTTTTTTTAACTTCTGTGCGAAATTTTGATGAATTTTAAGAAAATCTTGGACAAAAGACTTTCAAGTTTAGACCACAATTTACAACTTCCGGTGAAGTTGTTATAATACCAGGGCAATGCACGTGCGCATGGTACCCATCCTAATATTTTTCAAAGAAATACCATTTCAAAATAGGTTTTTATCTTTTAACTAAAAGATAGCGGATTAGCAGGCCCGTAGCCAGGGGACTTGATTCATTTGTGTGAACGAGCTCCATTTTGTTAAGAAAGTGCCATTTTATAACCTAAAAATATAATAAGCAGAATTTCAAGATTTGTTGCCCTTTTAGACATAAAACGAAACCCTCTTTCAACTTTTTAAATTTCTAAACACCTTTTCGTTGAGAATGTGCCCTTTTAAAATCTGAAGGAAAAAAAAAAAGGACCTGGGAATTTCAAGATTTTTGCACTTTTATATAAAAATGACCCCCCCCCCCCACTATCCCCATCCCTTAAAATTCCTAGCTACGGGCTTGATAAGCAAGGAAATTGCTGAACTTCCATTTTATAAGGACAGAATAAAGGCTCAATTACAAACACATTTTTTTAATTCCATTGCCATTATACACTGATACGATTTGGGTTTCTTTACAAGTGCAGTAAATACAATTTTACTCCAGATCCTTCACGTGAAGTTAAACTTTAATCCACTTACTTTCCAGTCAGTCAAATTGGATTAGGGAGTTTCATTCTGGTTCTATGCGTCAGTGATTTGTCCAAATAACTGCCTGAATGCACTCACAAAGAATGCAATGTTTTGACGCATTCAAGCACGTCAGTCCAAGATGTCGGCAGTTCTTGTACAGTGCAAAATAATAGCCTACTTCCGCAGCATCTATAATAGGGTTCTTTGTTTCAGCTCACTGACTAGAAATAATCTTTATTCTTCCACATTTTGCTCACCTCCTTCTATAATGGTAGTGCACAGCAACATTTGTAATTAGAACTTTTAACAAATTTGTTGTATATCTGTATCGTTTTTACTACCTCTCGATTCCTATTTTGTAAAATTAATCAAGTAGTTTAAAGTTTTATCTTTTTCAAAATAGATCAAAATTATTGGTTTGATTTATGGACGTTTGTACTTATTCTAAGAATTTTAAGCGAGGGTATCAAAAATGGCGGATTTTGAGCATGTAAATTACAATACTTGACCTGTCATGTCCTGAGGGCCACGACAGACCTGAGGGCCCGGACAGAAAAAGTTAGCATTAACGTTGTGAGTTAAATTGAAATCATTAATACTTAATAATGCACCTTCCTCATCCACAAGATCATTAATGCGATGTACGCCATTGTGATACCAATCCCTCAAAATAAACGCTTTACTGTCTATCCTTAATTTGTCATTTAACCACAAAACGTATCACTCCTTGGCTTAAAAAAGGTGCTCTGAGTGCAATGTAAGTTTCAGACGAATCAACGCAACAACGATGTCCTTATACAAAGGATTAACTATCATATACAATCTATTTCGTAAATAATCATGCCCTCCATGAAATACTAATCCGATGTGATCCTTTAAGAAAAACATGAATACGTTATTAAGCCTAGAAGAAGGATCGGCTTTATAGAGCCTTTGTAACCATGGTAGCTTTAATAAATGAATGAATAAACTCTGTAACACTAATCACCTTAATTCCGCTTCCATCATGAGACTGACATAACTGGGAGCGATTAAAACGTTCTTGACCATTAATACGATCTTGAAAAAAATGTAGATTAAATCCTTTTAAGAAACTCACAATCCAGATTAGGTATGATTAACAACAAATAATTCAGCTTAGGAATCAATATATTCTTCACAATGGTAACTCTCCCTAGGACAGTTAATCTTCTCTTAGACCAATGCGCCACGATCTCGTTGATTCCAGCTATAGTCTTCGAATAGCTAAGATGAAGAATATTTAAAAGATGTACCGAAAAAGTTACACCTAGATAAGAAAAAGTACTTCCAGGATCCTAGACCAGACGACGAAAACCATGAAAAACATCCTTAGAGAAACATTTCGAACCAATCCAAATAATCTTAGTTTTCTCCTAATTCACCTTTATGTCAGACAAAGCGGCAAAATTACCAAGCACATGCATATCTTTGGGTAACGAACCAGGACTGCCATCTAAAATACAAGTGGTGTCGTCCGCATAGTGGGTTCATTTTACCTGATGTCCACTAAACGAAATACACTTTTATAGAATTATTATAAAGCACACTGATAGAAAAGATCACTACCCCAAGAATGAAAAGTTATGGGGACAGAGAATCACTCTACCTACAACTTTTTTTCCTAGTGTAAAAAAACGTGATACATAACTATTTAACAAACATCAGGATTTGGCACTAGTATAAAGGATTTTACACTAAAAAGTGGCACTATAACGACATTCAATGCATATTGTAATAATTGCTGGTATCAGAAACTGTAAAAAAATTCAACAGCCATTAATTGATCAATCTTTTTTCTTTTCTGAAATGCGGGGGCTACACTGAAGGCTATACTTGCTGGAGGTCCTTGGGATAAAGCACACTGAATCTCTATAGAATTTACTTTCTGGATTAAATTTTAAATGTTTTTAGCCAGCAACAAAATCAGATTTTCTTTGAAGAAATGAAAGAGGCTTAAAGTATTCTTCACCTTTTTTAAATGTGATTGCAGTCTTCGCCATGAAACAAATGAGTAAATTTGAGCAAGTCTGATGCATTTCAATGGTAGTAATTAATCTACTGTGTCCATTATACATTCTAAAAGTTTTACAGCAGCACGGAAAGTTTGAAACCTTTTCCTCTCTTTGGATGAAATCTTTAATTTCTTTCACAATTTACATGTAGCCTTTTAAATATAGATTAATTATCATCTTTTATGGTATACTATAATTGCTGCTGGGCTGAAAATGTTTATATTGTTACGAGATACATTCAAAGAGCTGGTGGCTGAAATATGAGAGCGTCTTGAATATCAGGAAAACTCAAATACACTTTTCGTGCAAATGATTAAAAACCTTGGATACAAATGTTCAAGTTAATTATAACTATTTCTAATGATACTTACGTGATTTTTTAATGACACAAGTATCAAAGATTAGATCTATGCTATTTAGAATCTCCCATGGCTTAGCAAAAAAGACGCCTTTACTTTTCGACCAAAACCTTCCATTAAAACAATGTAATACATTTATCAGTGATACAGTTTAAACAAGTAGTGAAAAGAAATTCCGGAATATAACTCTGTATTTTTCTTTTACAAATATTACATTCATTTTACACATTGCACCAAAGCATGATGCATTACAAGGATAAATTGTTCAAAATGCTGTTTCATTTCAATATATGAACTGCAAACCATTTTCTGTCTATTATATGTTACCAAGATACTGGTTGATCAACACATTTTGAAAATGGAATTCTTCAGTCAACATATTTCAAAAAAGAAATTTTTCACTTGAATACGTACATCACTCAAGAAACTGCAATCTGATATATATTTCTACTAGATCTCTTTGTAATATTCTTTCCATCTTTTCCTGAATGAAATCTTCTTAACTTCTCTGTAATGTCTATCTTCTTAGCAGTGCTGTATTAGCATTTTCTTGCCACAAGAATGTAATATTTTCCATCCACGAGAAAATGTTTTACCCTAGAGAAATTGATCAGTGACTGCGCTATGAGAAGGGAGAGGAAGGAGGGGAGGGGAGGGGGTGAAGGTAAGGGGGTGAAGGTAAGGGGAAATTTGCAATTACAGCTTTTTGCCACTCAATCAAGAAAGACCTGTCAACATGTTCCTGAACTGTGAAAGATTTGAATTACAAGAATACCTTACCTTAAAAGCTAATATAACAGAACATTTTAGATGATATGCGAGGTCTGCATATCGCATTCCTTCTTGATGATGCTAGACTAGGTAAATGAAGTTCTGGAATGAGAAACAAGAACCAATTAGACTTTGGTTTTGTCCTCTCTTTTCATGCAATTTTTTTTGTAGGAATGCACCGGATCCAATTTTTTGGATGCGGCCGGAACCTGATTTGGTCGGATTTTAGATAAAATCCAGCCAGTTAAAATCCGACGGGACTGGTTTTTTACCTACAAAAGAAGGATATTATAATCAAGATAAAATTATGGAAAGAGAGAATACCTAGGGTGAAGTACATAAATTTGTTAGAAGTTATAAATTCCTTGAAGAGATTAAATAGGACTTGGAATGGGGTATAACTATGTTATCTAATAAACATTAGGAAATAAGTGCAACAAAATGCTTGAATGACAGCCTTATTGTGTTTGCTTGAAAAATAGTGTACACCTCCTTTGAAGTTTGTACAAAAGTCATATTTAAAAAAAACCTCATAGATTGAGAAAGAAAGCAAATAATGGGTTGTAAAGAAACTATTTACAATTAATTAATTTGGTAGAAAATATTTATAATGCAATATTTTCCTTATAATAAAAACAAACATTGTGTATACCATTCTAGAAATGTCAGAACACATAATAGCTAACTTACAGTTTATTATATGAAGGTCAACGTCAGGCTATTCAACGTGCTTAATAGTGCTAAAATTTACTAATTTTAGTGTAATTTAGGTTTGTCACGAAGAATGTACTTCAGTATTTCAACTATTATATTGGGGCTTTTTTTTTTAGATGAATAAATAATATTTCATTGTACTGTACATAACTGACCCCATTAGATGGAAACCTTTCTGCTCCATCTATCGGAAAAAGAGGCTACATGTATTTTATGTTGCATTATATAATTAGTTCAGATGTTTACCAATATATCAAAATGGGAAGGTTACACACAGCTGATAATAATGAAAAAAAGACCAAAAACCCTCTAAAACGGGTAAAGTATAGAGGTACTGAACAATGATAAAACTGAGGAATGTCTATGGTTTGATTTAAGTACACAAATTTATCACAGGCCCCTAGTCTCACTTTTTAGAGGATTTCTTCACCCTGCCCCTTCTTACTAATAAAGAGCCCTACACTTTGTTCACCAAAACATATTTTTGAGAGCTATTTTGCTTTCTTCTCATGCTGATTACAGTTCCCCTGACAATGTAATAAGATGCAAGGACACTACTTGGTGCATTGATTATTCCTTTATTTACATTTTAAGTGCCCTCAAACCTGCCATCAAAGTGCCCTTGATGCCTTGTAAATGCCCCTTTTGGTCAATGACATGCCTACCCTTTTCTGGATCAAGCTAAGTGTTTGTATTATATTGATAAAGAGAGTAGTAAGAGAAGTGTATACAAACTTCGACCAATCAGGAGCCAGTATTTCTAATTTCATGAATATTCTTGAGAAATTTAGCATATGTCATGAATATTCATAGAATATGCAAATTAGGTAGATTACTGGCTCTTGATTATTCGAAGACTGTATATGCTCCTCGTGATTTACCACACGACCGAAGGTCGTCGGATCTTTTGGATAAACACAATAAACACACACACTGTCTTAATTCAATTTTCTCTTTCTTGTGTTTGTGGTGGATTTTATAAGAGCCTTTGGGCTCTTTATAGATCAACCGATCGATTCACTACTGTCCTCCTCCCGTAGTCCCGTAGTCTGTTCCTTCGCTCGTGTACCTCCTCAGCATTTCTTGATGTTTCTTTACGTTAGCTCGATACGCTCCTCTTTCCCAAAGTGGCTTAGACATGAATCTTTTCCTCTTCTGGGCTTTTACCTTGTATAATAGTCGAGAAACTGACGATATATCGGAGCTCTCATAGTGTGGAAACACGTACGAGCGTTGGAGTTCAGTGCTTTCCCCAGCTGCTCTCTCTAGTTGTAAAGCTCCAATAGTAGTCTGGTCTTCGATTCTGGTACCTTGGCGGTGTTCTGACGGCATATGTTTTGTTGTACTCTGTTGTCGAATTTGTGTGCCAAACCAAACCGGTAGTAAACTTTGATGGGGTCTTCCTCCTGGGTCAACATCATCCTTGTAAACCCCTTAGGGAAAGTAACCATGGAGATTGTTGATACTGGTAAGTATTGAGGCATGAAGTATCTTATCCGATATCCGAAATCAAAGTGAAGTCGACGTGTAAGACGTTGCCTTTTTATGTTCTCCTTCGATCAATCAGAAGCCAGAAAGGCATGATGCCATCCGAGTTGGTGGTGCTCTGTTGTTATTGTGCTCTGGCTCTAAGCTGTATTGAAAGTCTTAATGCAATTTTCTCTTTCTTATATTTGTGGTGGCTCTTATAAGAGCCTTTGGGTTCTTTATCGATTGACCGATCGATCTACTCTCCTCCTGTAGTCCATTGATGTCGACCAGTTTCTTTGATCACCTGCATCTTCTGCATTTCTAGAATCTCCGAGGGGATTAAACACGTGGCGGCTCCTCTTTTCCAAGCGATTCCTCTCATCTAAGGTGGCTTAGATATGTATCTTTTCCAACTCATGGAGCTGTGCTTGTAGTAGAGGGTGTAGATATAATATCCCGTAGCTCTCTTCATGTGTGAACCCGTACGAGGGTTGGACTTGGTTGCTTTCCCTTATTTGGTGTCTTTAGCTGCATAGTTACGAAGATAGCCTGGTCTTTGACTCTAGTATTTTGGTGTTTCGACGGCGGATGTTTTTTGTACGCTGTTGCCGAATTTGCGTGCCAAACCGAACAGGTAGTACGCTGAGTTGGGTTCTGTTTCCTTTGTCAGCATCCTCATTCTAAGCCCGTCATGGAAAGTAACCCTCAGGATTCTCGATTTTGGTACGTATTGATCAGACATGATGCTGTGTCTCAATCAAAGTGAAATCGACGTCGACGAGTGAACACACAATAACATTGACGGGTCGTCGCCTGCGTATTCGCTTATGATAGTAACAATGCTATCACAAAACGCTTAATACAGCCCGGACGAGAACACATGTACGACGTACGGACAGACATAGCATCGACAACCAAGTCAATGTCCACGGCCTTTGATAACCAGTTGTGGTGCACTGGCGTGTCTACCCAACCCAGGCTTGAACTCAGGGCCTTGTGGTCTGTATATATGTATGATAACCGCTACCACAGTAGGTAGACGTGAAATCGACGTGTAAGACGATGTCTTTTTATGTTC
This sequence comes from Chiridota heheva, assembly GCA_020152595.1. Taxonomy (NCBI): domain Eukaryota; kingdom Metazoa; phylum Echinodermata; class Holothuroidea; order Apodida; family Chiridotidae; genus Chiridota; species Chiridota heheva. The sequence continues at coordinate 18,300 of JAIGNY010000841.1, forward strand.
TCCTTCGACCAATCAGAAAGGTATGATGAGTTGCTGGCGTTCTTTTAAAACGAAGGTTAAAGTACCTCTACAGCCAACGCAGTAGTACCGTAGGAGTCATGTCATTGTTTTGTATTCCTTCCGCCCTCGTTTGTTCTTCTTTTTTTTCAAACACATACAATGTTTTAACATTCCTCCTCAACGATCAAGTTCCACAGACAATCCATTACTTTGTATTTGAGACCAAGATTGCTCATTCGATCAGCGTAGCTTTCCAGCGTTTTGTAAATGACATCTCTGAGTAATTTGAGTACCCCCTCTTCTTTATAGTCTTTGCTAACCGTTTCCTTCATCTCCCTTTCTAGCTCTTTGAAATTGTCTTTTGCGAGTGGATCTGTAATCAGCGAGCGTCGGATTTCTTTCACTTTGCCATTCTTTTCTTCGACTTTCTCGATCAGGACGTTAAGCTTTGTGGCTTGTTCCAATAGGGCTTTCAGCAAGTCGTGTGCTATCTCCGTCATCGCTTTCAGGAATTTTGGCCAGTTCTTTTCTCTTTAAACAAGAGAGAGTCTTCTTCTGTTGGCTTGATCTCGAGGGTCGGTGCCGTTTCGATCTGCTCAGAGTCTGTAGTCTCTCCCACACCCATCTGTTGCTTGGCCTCTTTAAACAAATGTTTCAGTACTTCTCCTTCTTCGTCCATGCCACATCCCATTGGCGAGGTGAGACAACCCAAAGCGTTGTAGAACGGTGATATGAAGTCTCTTCCATCGGTAGGCTATCCGTATACGTCAGGGTTGCAAGAGTTGTTGCACACCCTACGCCTGATCTCTGCCCATGTGATTTCCGACAAGGTCTTTGTTGTCTCAATGCGTGGTTTCTTTGATGACTGAGAATACTCTGGCGTTGCTTTACGTTTTTGGCCAGAAGACGTACTTTTAGGTGTAGTATCCATGTTGCTGTCTAATGAAACGATGACTTCGACGATGCTTGCCTTTTTATGTTCTTTTTGACCAATTTGAGTAAAGCAAAAATGACATCATAATGTTAATAGTGGCGTTCTTTCTAAATGGAAGTTTCGGAACATCTTGAAGATTTGTTTTCGATCACCATACATTCAATACGGACTTCTACATTGTTTCTTTTCAACCAGGCATGAAAAGGTTTTGGCATGAAGTCGTGTACTTCTTCATCTATGTACAATGTACAATTGAAGTTTCGTAAAAACTTTAACTATTCCTCTGATCCTTCCTTGAGATGAAACACAGGTGAAATACACGGGATCCATGTGTTTTTCTCTATATCCAGTTTCAGCACTCGGATAGTAATATTTCCGTGCTCTGCGATATTTTCACGTAGACGTTTTGCAAGCATAGGCCATCATAAGCTTTCCCACACAAATGTCTCTTCCTCGTTTAGAATACCCATGATTATATGAATCAATTCATGTCTCGTCTGTTTCTTTTATGTTCTTTTCCAGAGGAGTGTCAATGGTGGCGCTCTTTCAATAACCGTACGGGAGGGTCGACAGATCTGTTTGGATAATGCGTTTGTCGTAGACCAGTCTGTAATCCTTGGTAATGGATCTGGTGAGAACTCTGCCCGGACCGTCTCTCCTAATGCTGTGTGGATAATGGACAATAAACGATGAGTCCTTCGTCGTCTTCCCATGCTCGGCTTGTTCCGGAATCCACGTGATTTACCATGTTAATCATCGCCTCGAAGTTCACCGATCGAATGGCGTTATGGTCCAACGTAATGCCTCTGACTTTGCACTCCCCTACGACGACGGCGCCTGCTCTAGACGAACGTACTTTGTAAGCTTAGTTCTTCGGGCCTCCTGAAACAAACTCGGTGATGTAGCTTCCGTCACCGTAAGGTTTCTCCAGCTTGTCTGCCATGTCGCCGAGAAAGATTTTGAGGGGTGGATTGTAGGTTCCTGGTCAGCTGACGTAAATCAGGGAATCATGTCGAAGTAGAGGACGCGCTCCCCCAGTCGCTCGATGTAACTCTAGAGTTTGAGGCGGGCGTGAGCCGTGGTATAAGCCGCGTTGAAAATGTTCGTGTTGGGCAATACTTCGACGTACTCGTTCGTGTCGACCCATTGGATGCGGGAGGTGAACTTGTCGTAGAACTGTACGTATTTCACTTGTTTTGATTTGTCCGTCAAGAGCTTGTATAATTTTCCAAGAGTGTTGATGAATTCCGTCTTGGTAAGTGCACTTCGCTGTCCGAACTTTTCCCAAATGGAGTTGAGCATCAGCATAGCCAACGCTTGCTTTCCCACGTTCTTGGCTATGATGTCGTAGTCCAGTCTGATCTTTTTGTAGGCCTCGTACTCGTCGATGTACAGACGACGCTGTTCTTCGGTTTCGCAACATTCTGGCCACCCGCTCGCTTCCTGTTTCATTTTCAAAAACGTATTGATGTAAGCCTTGAAGAAACCAACCTCTCTCGTTTCAGGATCAAAGTGCACCGTTTCCTTGAAATGCCACACCTCGTCGATATGTAACACCTGGTACCCCTTGCTGCGGCTTTCTGTAAGTTGCAGCTTACCCACGGCTCGCGAAGCGCTCGCTGTTCATCGGGTTGTTCGAATCACCCTTTGGCTAGGGTCCCTGCACAGGTGGCACACAACGGAAACATGAGTCTTCCTCGACATCAGACCGGAAATACGGGATGGTACAGACCACATGGAGGTAAGACGGTGCATTTACTCAGTCCTTCGTAGTCACGTACGTCAGTCGTGTTTGGAGTTTTGATGATATTCGGGTGACCGATAGGGTATTTACAATATTTGTTGACGTAAGGGTAGGGTGAGCAGACATCGACCTACTTGATCTGTTCATCTTCTTTAACGATTGATGAAGTTTAATGACATTGGTCCGTCCGCCAAAGAACGCATTTCGGGGTTGGAGAGGTTCGCTCAGTTTTAGGTTATTGACGAAGTCTTTCATCTGTGGGTTTCTCTCCATTTCGTCTCGGAACTCGCATTCCCAGATTTCCACTAGCTGCTAGCCTTATCGAAGACCTTCTTTGTTCAGCCAGTCTCGTTTACGGGTAAGCTTGTCGTGGACATCTTCGACGGTTGTTTCGACCCTCGGCAGCTTGTGTTCTCTGTTCGGGTTAGCAGGTAGGACAAGCCTTCCACAAACAACCGTATAACTCGTAGGCTGTCTTTGACGACTTATCCTACCCGTCTACTTTGTAAGGACCGATGTGTTTTTCTCCTCCAGGAGATCGGGCGTGTTGCAGTTGCCGACCCTCCCATTGCTCAATCCATTTCAACCATTGAAGGGCTTTCACGGATTGGATGACGTTCTCGTATCCAGAACTCAAATGATCGTATCGGTACGAAGGAACTTTCGTCGAAACATGCGAGTGCAGGCCATGGAAATGGTAATGCATTTTTCAAAGGATCTTCACCTGTAGTTTCAACAAACTCTTTTCGGAAACGCAAACATCCTAGCCGGTGTAGTTCTACATCGCTGCAACAATACTGGTATATTTCACGAGCCATGTCGAAAGTCTTCTTCTTCTGCTCTTCGTACCACGAGAGAAACGAATTGCGTTGTGCAGGTTTCATATGATCAGGATTGTAGTTTTCGACTGCAGGTCAAGGACCGACGTAATTTTCGTAGAGCTGAGTGTTGAAATGGTACGGGAAATAACCCTTCTTTTCCGTCAATCCAAACGTCTTGGGAAAAGAAGAGAGAGAGAGAGGAGCCGGAATGAAGTTACACGAATCGATGATTCTCAGGGTCGTGATATTTTTCTTTTTCTTGTTCCTGTATTTTTCTTTCAAGTCGACGCTCATCAGTTTGGCTCCGTTCATCACAAAGTTGGGGCACGGATGTTATTCATGTGATTGAGAATAAAATGACCGTCGTATCCTTTCATGTTGTGAGCTCCCTTTATTTTCAAGAGAAAGCAACAACTGTAAAAGCATTTTTGAGTGTTTCTTCCCGAGAAGATGTGTTCTCGTTTACCACATGACACACAATTTTGATGAATATCTTCGTCTTGGATATAGTTAAAACAAATACGATGTGCTACACAATAGTTTGGCACGTGTAAACATCCTCCGTTGTCGAGCTTGTCTTCCTGCATGCATTTGAAATCGAACATTTGTCAACTCGTCTTCCAGAACATCACAAGCTTTTTTGTCGTTGTCAACAATTAGTTCTCCTCCTCCTCATTTGATTGTTTGCATGTAAGAAAGATAATCGTACGGTTGGTGACTTATACAGTTTCTGCAGTAAATTTGACCGCATTTGTGTTGGCCTTTGACGGTTACTCCGAAAGTAGTACAACTACGGATGCGTTGACAGATCGTGCGTGGTGCTGTTTTGGTTTTGGGTTTGATCGTGACTTTGCTTCTTTTTAAGATCGTCTTGTGATTTGCAAAACATGTCGGACTCTTGAAGGATCGGTCGTATTCTTTACAAAGTATCCATTCGGTCATCTGGCATTCCTCTTTTGTTGCATTGAAACAACATTCGCAAACCTTATGACAACGATGGTGGTCAAATACTTCGTACCCTTTATCACAAATGTCACAGTTGAATAATAAAAAAGGAGTGGAAAATGGATATAAACAAAACTTAAGTAAGATTTTTTCCTGGAAATACTGAAAGTTTACTTATGAAATCGGAATTTTGGTTTACTGGTTAAGATATCAGTGAGTAAATTTTCAAAATTTTCACAATACACTCAATTTTTCGAAAAAGTTGGCTAGGTTTAGATGAATCAGTCAATATTTCGGAAAATTCAACTGAATTGCTTATTTTTTTGACAATTTGGCTTATTTTAAAAACAAATGTAGTACGTTGATAATTTGTAACGGTCGCAATATGCAACATTCAGTAAATTATTGAATTATCTTTATCCTCAAAACGCTTAAATCGCAGACCTTCCGGGATTTCCCCCTGGACCATCACAGGGTTTTACCCATCGACCCCACCGCGGCCCTGTAGCGGGACGCTGGACCTCACGCCCAAGTAACTTTGACCCCTCATTACCTCCTTCACAAAAATTAGGCAATTGTTTTGTTTTTGAAGGCGACAAAAGTCCTTGCCTTAATCAAATATAACCCACCACGCCACTACCTATGGTGTACGCCCCCTGTCTTCACATATATTTCTTATTTTCACTGACTCGATGCATAAAGGCTATTCGTGAAATTTAACCCCCTAAATTTTGCAAGGCCCCCGAATTTTCGGGTCTGGCTACGCAACTAGAGGGTGGTGCAAATACTTAAAGCATCTGAAAATTTAGGGGGAGCGGGAGGGGTATTTGGGTCGGGGAAAAAAATAGAAATTAAAAAAAAAATCGGAAAAGACAGTAATTTGGGGGATAAAACAGTCGGATTTTCTTTTTGAAGGTGCTTGGCTGAACTGTCATGTTTTTCTAACACAAATTTGCAAGCAGTTGAAAATGTTGCCCCTTTCGGAGGTTGAGATCTCCCCTTTCCTCTCGTGGCGTCTCTGTTTGATACACGCCTATAACTTATACTTTTTATGTTTTTTCTTTCTTAATTTTTTATTTATTTTCACTATCATTTAAATGTAAATAGGGCAGGCACTTAGCTATAATGATGGCAGCATACCAAAATAAAACAAACAGAAGTAAAATGCCCCCACCAAAAAAAACAAAAAACTTTAAGGCTAACTTTAAATGGGTGCTCACCCACTTGTTAACTTCAAGTGGGTGAGTCTATGCGTTACTTGCACAGTTCATTGTAGCACAGCTAGCCTAATTGACTCCTGCTGCAGCCTAACCGACGCGACAGCAGGCACAGATAACAAACGGAATAAGTAGTCCCCTAATCGTTTTCCCAACGTAAAAACTTCTTACTAAATCAGCTTTCCTTTAATTCCTGTTGATGTAAGTTTGCAAAACTGATATTGTTTTATGGTAAAGCGATTTAATAGCCAATCGTAAAAAGGTTAGTAAAAACCATTTCTTCAAACTTTGAATTTTATAATTCAAGCAGGCCCAAGACGCCAAAATAGGCCTTCGTTTACTCCATATTGGTAATGCTTGTTAACGCAATATGTATCACACTCGAGTTTAGTTGATTTTTGGCTTGTAAAGAAGGTAAAATTAACCTTTTCCTCTACCCTCATGACTCACTTCTTAAACTAGTTCACTCTTTGCGTCACATATATCCTTGTAATGTTGATATCTTCTATGAAGCAGCTCTGAATGATTGAAAATACAGATGATTTAGATTTAGTGTTCCTCGTCCATTATTTCTTGTGTCACTGTCAAACTTTGTTAATCCAGTAGTATTTTCCCGGCCTGTGATTGGTTGATCTAACGTGATTTTTTTCGCGCGGCTTAATAAAGTCGCGTTACCTTTGATGTGTATGTACTAAAGCAAATGATTGTACGCGTTTTTTTGTTGTTGTTGCACGCGTCGCTCTGGCAAAATTGCGTCGCGTCGCGTTCGGTACGTCACGGCCTTTAGACCAAAAAATGAAAGGATTGGCCACTGGCAGAAGCTCTTGAGCTATTGGGAGGGGTCAAGTGTCCTGACTTGCATTATACCACGTCCTTCCTGTCAGTTTCACGCAACTCATACGTATGTACAATATCACGTGGTCCGACCGTCAGCAGGAAAAGATTTTGCTAATTTCTTTTGATTTTGCATCAACACTAGAGAAAATTTAAGACAAAAAAGTTTTTTTGCGACCATATAAGTTTTTTTTGTGACAAAAATC
>JAIGNY010000841.1:30000-64886 GCA_020152595.1 Chiridota heheva
ACACACAATTACAATTACAAACGAACACCTCCCCACACACACACAAATTATCATAACAATGACTGTGTACTTTACCAGGCTGAGAAAAAAGGTAGGTGATTATCAATTTTGAATACATATTTTAGTTTTACAATTGTTACAGATTCAATCTCATGTCTCATGTAAGATTCTAGCAACGACGACGAGTGAACACACAATTACATTGACGGGGTCGTCGCCTGTGTATTCGGTTATGATAGTAACAATGCTATCACAAAACGCTTAATACGACCCGGACGAGAACACAGGTACGACGTACGGACAGATATAACATCGACAGCCAAGTCAATGTCCACGGTTTTTGATAACCAGTTGTAGTGCACTGGCGAGGATTCTGACATGAACTCATTGTTTTATATAAGCCTGGCCGCCGGAACTTTTTGTGTACTTTATGGTTGAAGACATTCAGTCAAATGCAGAGCCGTCTATGTAGGCCCTGGACAAAGCAATGTACTCAGTGTCGTATTCAGTGAAGTGTCATGGGGGCAACTTGCCTCCCTGGCGAAATTCCGCGATTGAAATGTTTGTAGCGGGATATACCAGTATAGAAATGAATATATATGGTTAATTATCGCCCAAATTTCACAAATTTCTAGAAACTTTTCTTCGTTTTCGGAAATTTTCTTGGATTTTGGGAACATTTTTTTTAAATTCTTTCAATTTTGGGCTTTTATTTTGGAAATCTTCTTCAATTTTCGTAAATTTCAAACATTTTCAGGAAATTTTTCCTCCAATAATTTGATCAAGATTTCCAATAATTTCACCCAAATTTACAATATTTTTTTTCTTCAAATTTACCTTCATTATTTTAAAACAAATTTTACCGCCCAACGAAGCCTCTAACCGAGAAGGTGAAATACTTCAGGTCAGTTTTCTCCTTCCCCAGCTTCCTACGCCTCTCAATATACAGCCTTTCCCCATAACTAGCGTTTTCCCCGCCTCCCGTCTCCCGACCCCCGCACCCGCCCACCTCCCGTCCCCGCTTCCCGCCCACCCCCCTCTCCACTGCACCGAAATCTTAATACGCAACTGAATGTATTCAGGTACTGTGCCCCTATCCACCTTCAACCCACTGAAAGCAAGAATTAATCAACACAAACGTTTGCAACATTTCTTTGCACAGAATTATAATTGGTTGGTAGTCAATGTTTTTCAGGCTCTTTACATGAGTGAAAGCCACAAGTTCAACCGGTGCTGTAGTACCTTTGTGCTGATTCTTTGTTAGTTTAAATCACGAAAATGTGCGTTCTCCTGTGCAGCTGGTCGTGCATAATACACATGAATACTCTGAAAACAGGGGAACCTCTCAAAGGGGGACCTAAGTAATATCCTGTTTGCAGGCGGAAAAATTGCACTGGTAAATTGAGTTTCCATAAAATCGGTAAATCTTTTTTAATTCAAGTTTCAGGAAATCTCGTTCAATTTTCGAGAAATTTCCTTAATTTTTGTAAAAATTGTTTCAATTTTCGTGAATTTACCTTCATTTTCTGTAAATCTTATTGAATTTGCACGACCTTTTCTGCAATGCTCCGGAAATTTTATTCATTTTCAGGAAAATATCTTCAATTTTCTGGAAATGCAGGTGAGTGGCGCGTTTTGTAAATTGTTATCTCTGCTGTTGTTGTCCATGGATTAAGGGATACATCTTTCAGCCGAATCCATTTAAACAAAATTAATAGCGTTAGCGCTTTTTGAACGCAAAGCGCGACACACACACGTGTGTGTGTGTGTGTGTAGGAGGGTGGTGGGGGGGGGTAGGGGTAGGTGGAGGGTAGTGATATGTTATCAGAAGCAACGAAATGTGTGTGAAGCTGGGGCATAGCATTTTATTTTTGAAAGCATACTGCAGAATATACATCGCAAATCTGAATCGGATATTTCTGGAAAACTAATCTAAATAATGTCACATGACCGAAATGTACTTGTCCACAATCGACTTATAAAATACTGGGGGAATCCTGACCGTAAGCACAATTCACATAAGATATGTGGTCGCTTCCATAAAAAGAAAAAATGTTTGCAGACATCAATCTACAGTTTATGTATACAGAATTGGGCACTTGACTTAACTATTTAGAAACTTGCATTGCAGCGTGACAAATTCCATGCCAGACTGACAACTTTGTCTTCTAGTTCACAGAAATTTCAGATTTATGGAAAATCATTCATGTAGGATTTGGCTATAATTGATAGCACTGTGAGTATGCTTTCTATTTAATATTGGTTCGATTTTCGATTCCTCTTGGTCACTTGGTTGCCGTATTCATTGCAAAATGTGTCACTTTGCAGCAAAACTTTCACTCCCTTTTCAATAGTCTTATACAATAAAAGTAGTTTGAATCCGAATGGTACGCTCAACGATCAACCTTCAATCGATGGATTCTATTAATTATTTTGTTGTATATTCATTGCTTCTACTTTTTCTTGTATTGTTTTTTTATTAAATTATTCAAATATATTTTTCAGAACGCAAAATGCACAAATTCTGAGATATATTTACGGATATTATTTCAATATATTGTTACTCTCCGCCTCCTATCCAACATAACTTGGGGTACGGACCTCCACGCTCTTCTCAAATCCTTCAGGTTCACCATTCGTGCCAAGCTTGACTACGGCAGTATTGCCTACTGTGCCGCTCGCAACTCTTATCTCAACTACATCAACACCATCCAAAATGAAGCCTTCCGGCTTTGCCTGGGTGTCTACAAAACCTCCCCCATCACCAGCCTTCGTGTTGAAGCCAACGAGGCCCCTTTCTGCTAGGGTGTAGCCTGCTTAGCCTTTCCACGCTTTTAGAACCCCCACCAACATCCCAAACCCCGTCAACAACTTAGGTATCCCAATTTCTCCACCCTCTTCGACTGGACTAAAACCAAATCCCTCACTTCATCTTACGCATCAAACCCGACTTCCATCGACTGAACATCAACCCTGCCACTCTTGGCACTTCCACCTGGTCCTCTCCACTCACCACAAAGCCCAAACCACTCCAACCTCTTCATCAACCTCCACAACCAAATTGAAGACCAACTCTCCAACAACACTTCCATCTATACTGCTGGCTAAGGCCAAGGCCATCCTGCTTAACTATATTGAGTACTACCCGCTCAGACACTTTGCCATCTTCTCAGATTCCACACCCCACCTCCTCCTCCACAAACTCTTTTCCCCCTCCCCACCCCCTCTCTCCTCTGCAGAAACAGTACTCTTTTGTTCTGGATACCCAACCATTTAGGCATCCCTGGCAATGACAGATCTGATTCAATGACAGCTTGCTATTAATCCCCTTCCCTCAAACCCATTCTGACATGCTTATTCAGCTGGCAAACCTTGCCCTCCCAAATTTATAACCCCTTCCTCAAACCCATCATCCACAACCTCTCCCGTATAATCAACGTCCGCATTATGCGCCTTAGAATATACCACACCCACCTCACCCACTCCCACCTCCTTACTGGATCCCCCACCCCTCTGCAATAATTGTCATCGCCCCCTCACCATCCACCATGTCCTCCTTGCCTGCCCCAGTAGGCGACAAATGAAAAATTACCCCAAAATATGGTAACATTGCAGCCCCAGTCCTCCCACTCGCCTCATACGCCTATGCCACTTCTCGGAAGAAAATTAAGGCAAAGCACTGTCATTATATTCATTTTTAGTTGTCAAACGCTTAGCATGATGATACCGCAATAAATTGAAGAAAAAAAGTATATATGTCTTTGAGACAGCGGCGTAACTAAGGGGGCAGCTCCCCCTCCCCCTTCTCCCGCCTGGGCCCTAAGGGGGGACCCCTTAAAAATACGGTTATACACAGTTATTCATATATACCACATACTCCCGCAGGGCCCTATAGCTACGTCGCTGCTCTAAGAATACATACTGCACAATGAACTAAATAACATATCAATTCGCGCCAAAAATAACAACCCCCATTAGAAAGTGCTAATAAAAGGGGCAAAGAAAAGAAAAGAAAAAACCTCAGGTGATCTTTTCAACGTAGGTTTCAATAGGGGTAATGATTAGTTATGTGCTACCTATCAGAAGACGATGTATCAGTTTTCACGTGACCAAAAAAGCACATTTTCTCTCATAGACACCTAACGTTAAGATTCCTATGAGCTGAATTGTGAATTTTGTGCTAATTTCCTATAATTATTAATTTATCATTGAACTCTTGCATATGGACTTTGTTTCCATTTCAAACATTACTTTATCAGATATTATCTTAAAATCACCATATCTGTTGAAGAATCTATAAGTAGCATACTCACCCTTCCTCAGTAAAGATATGAAAAATATACATCTAGAAATTTCAGATTATTTTTGAATATTTTTCTAGAAATAAAAAAATCAAATGTCTTACCACCTCTATACAGTCTAGTTACGTCAGCGAGGTACGTTGGTAGGTAAGAGTCCTGAAAACCCCACTTGGACCCAACCCATAGAAGACCGTCCTCAGCTCTGTATTACGAATAAAAGGTCCTCAGAAATTTGCATGCAAATTTTCACCTATTTATAGCTCTAAACAATTTATTTTGGATAAATAGTAGATGAACAGAGCCACAACTTCCATCAGTTGTCTACATGAGGAGTCCTCATTGAATATTACCCCTATCGGGGCTGATAGGGGCTCCCTCTGGTAAAATGTTATATCTAAAAGCATTAATGCAAATTATAAAAACTTCAATATCTTGCCTTAAATTTATGATATGATATAATATACTTTCCACAAATAAATGTAGACATATTCCTGTCCAGCTTTGTTGATTTCTTTGTTGCATACATAAAACTAGTTTGCACATAGCCCTACGAGGCGGGGGGGCAGGTAGGGTTAGACAAGGGAGGGAGGGGGTGGGGGTGGAGGACAACCTCCCCCGATCGGCCGTATGCCGATATCTTTGGGCAGGGAATCATACCCAACTCAGCTACACCCCCTCCCACCTCCAACCCCTCATGCTCTCTCCAGACTCGGCATGATGCTGACAATATGATACTTGGGAAACGATCTTATATGGCCTGGTAGATATATTAATATCGGATGTACTGTTTAAATCAGTGATTCATCGGAATAATTCCCGACTCGGCTAGATATCGGGGGTCATGCCCTTCCGACTCGTCATACTGACAACATGATACTTAGTCGAGCAGAGATGTGAAATGTCTGATGCACTGTGTACATCAGAGATATGATATCTGAATCGTGTCCCATTCGGTTAGATATGACAATCATGTACTCCCGACTCGGCATGATGCTGACATGATTCTCGGGTCACCAATCTGATAGGGATGTGAAATGTTGGATGCAGTGACGTGGCCAGCCTCCAAAATGGAACCGTATATTTTGACGTGAACGAACAGGGACGTGTCTGGCGGGTATTGAATGAAGGGGTGTTGCCGACAAAATGCCGCATTTGGTAACATGATGTGCGCGACACCGCGCATGCGTGCGCGTATGACGACTGGGGTCCAGTGCCCGTTTAGGGCCCTGGTGCATGGGGTTCAAGAGCGAAGCCCTGGTAGGGGTCTAGGGGGAGAAGCCCTGGAAGCTCAAGAAACTGTGTGATTTCGATGGCCCAAAATTGCTTAAAATCATACTACAATATCAATGAAGTTTACATAAGGACATGCACTAACGACAGTTCAGTTGATGAAAAGAAGAATTGGTTTAATATTCTAGGTTAAAATAAATCAGGGGAAAAATCCTGGTAGAGGTCTACAAGGAGAAGCCCGGAAGCTCTAAAGATTCTGTAAATTTGATGCCCCAAATGACTTTAAAATTAATACAAAAAGTTCAACGAAGTTTACATGTGGACATGCACTAACGACAGTTGAATTGCTGAAAAGAATATTTCTGTTCATTTTTAAGTTTAAATCAATCAAGGACAAATTGATAAAAAGAAGCTCTGAAGATTCTTGATGCCCCAAATTAAAAATAATTTAAAAAAACGTTTAAAAATTAATGAATACATGCATTTTCAACTGTTTAATTGATGAAAGAAATGTTTTTTAATTCAAAATCAATCAAGGGCGAATTTCTGGTAGGGACCAGGGGAGGGGGCGGAACGTCTGAAGATTCCTTGATTTTAATGCCTGAAATGACTTAAAAGATTTAATTTTTTTAATGAAGTATTCATACAAAAGAAGGCTATGAGAGTATCTTTTTTTTTAATCTTCCCCCCTTACCTCTTCACCTCAGTCAAAATGGTCCACTAATGCGCCTGCATATCTTTTGTACAATTGTATGGTGATTTTGGATTAGGAGATCGAGAGATCGAGACATGCGCAGTGACCATAATATACATTTTTGCTAATAAGTTCAGCCGTTAGTTTTATTTGTTTTATTTTTTTTATTTGCTTGTCAAAGTTTGTAATTCTAAAGTTATATACTTTGGAAATCATATTGGAATTAATATTTCTGTATAATTTGAGCTTTTACTGGTAAAATATTGTTATTTTTAAATTTGCTCTTCAAAGAATATTGAAATTAATTTTTAAAGATTACGTTTAAATTCCATGGTGAAAGTCAAATATGAGCTAGTGAAAATGGAGAAAATATTTTCATTGTTCACAATTTGAATATTTGGCATGCATTTTCCTACCTTTGGTTTAAACCTATTTAATCTAACCGTGATGTATTTCTTTAGAGCGATTTGAATTTCGAAAGATGCATTGTGGTTATTATGACAAAAATCTCCCGTTCGGGAGGGTGGACTGGACTGTTCAGTGGGAATATCTCTTCCATGGTTCTGCTGATGCATATATTTGCCTGTATGTGTTCAACATTTTCAAGAGGAGAAAGAGTGCTTTAAACCAATAAGTTTCCTTTTTCTTGCAAAATTTTGATGGATTTACATTAAATTGTGGTACGGTAATCGCAAAATTGGCGGAAAACTATCAGCACATTTTGTTCGTAACATTTTTTTTTTTTTGCTTTCCACACCTTTCCGACCCTTTTCGCAATTTTTGTATCCGAATACTGGTCCAATGTTCAAAATAAAATTTTGCCCAAACTTTCTCAATTTTAAGGGTATCTCCTGTTTAGAAATTGAATTTTTGCCACTTCTGTGTACTGATTTTCAAGTCATTTTTTTCGATCTTCCCTTTGTACCTATTTCCCGAATTGCGTCTGAATTTTCTCAATTTTCTATAGAATTTTCTTTGCTGCTTGTTTAATAATGTTAACCCAAAGCTTATCTAAGCCTGTTCATAGTTAGAGTTTTCTTCTTTTCATCAATACAATTTTGAACGTTGTATTTGTTTTTAAGCCATTTTGAGCCATTAAGAGTAACAAATCTTTAGAGCTCGGGGTTCGCTCCTTCACCCCTACCAGGGCTCGCCCCTGAACCACACTGGATTACTTCAATGGGTCACAGGACTGAACGCCGTTACGCGTACGCTGTACGTGTACAATGCTGCCAAGTTAGTTACTGTGCAGCCGCCCCTCCCTTCCCAAGCTAAACAATCTGGCAAAGCCACTGATCAAAATTAGATGTTGATTCATTGATTCATTGCAAGGTTTCCCTCGTAATAGGTTTTCGAGTCGGGCGAACAGTCACCGCCCCTCCACTGAGTAAGATGGGCCCGTACGGCCATGAGGTTGCTTACATCTCACTTCGTGATATCACGTGACAGTCTTTACAGTCATGTATGCCTCTATATATCTAAAATATAATAATGTGCTATGACTTTACTCTCGTAGTATTTCTTCAACTTGAGGAATAAACTGGAAATCAACTACATTCCTTTAATTACCAATTTCCATTGATTCAAACAGATTTTTGAAGTGTTCTGGTGTGGATTCAGGCTCACGAATAGAGAAGAAACTCACCCAGGAACTACTGCAGACGAACTCAAACCTTATTAGTAAGTCTCATAACATTATTTACATACTGATAGGCCACTATTAATTTCAATCTTAATTTTGCGTTTTAACAACAATTGCAGCAATCCAAGCAGTTTATTTCAACCTTCCGATACATTAAGAAATAGAGCCTTTGAGGGGCGGAATAAGAGAACCCAAGACCTCGAACAGCATAGGAAATTCGGGTCACTGGCACTTCTACCTCCATCCCCAAACAAGTAGGAGTTTTCGAATTTCTACAGATCGGAATGCTTGGGTTAATGCACTGATTCAAAAGATTAGGGCTATTTGCAGATTTAGCTACTGTTGTTTTTGATGGTGTTCATAAGGATGAGTTTTATTTTTATTTAAAAGTTCATTTGCGCACTTACCATCACCCCTTACACTCTAAGCAGTGCATATGTGAAAATATGTACCCTTTTTAGCACTTACTTATAAATTACATGTCGATCATAACCCAAGAAAATAATCTTTAGCTGAGCAGAGTTTGTGGATTGGAACAATCCATCAGGAGCGCAATTGTGATGATCAGTGTGTCGGGACTCTTTATCTGTTGATAAGCTTGCCGCGTTATAAGTGTTATTACACAGTGCAATTGTATAGATTTTGGTTCCACTGCTATCGGAATCAGGAACATATGCAGTCTGTGGGGAAGGAGGGGGGGGTGTGTGTGCATGGGTGTGTGTGTGTGTGTGTGTGCGTGTGTGTATTTGTTCAGCTATATTGTCAGAGGACTAAAATTTGTCAACACACCAGTCAATGGGGGACACATTTTACGTCCGCCTCAGAAATGTGAAGCATCCTGACAAATGTGTTAATTACAAAATACATTTTCGTATGGCCTTCCTCAAAATGCGATTACAGTCAGGGCAGATTCAGAGGGGGCTGGGGGAAGGGGGCTGCTTTTTCTTCCATGAGATAATTATTCAGTAGTCACGGTTTGTTTTCTTAATATTTTATCTTTTAAACTTTTTCAGTTTTTTTCAGAGTTTCCTTAATTCTCGTGCAATTTCCCTTATTTTGGGGTAATTTTTTAGAACAATTCCGTCAATGTTTAAGGTATCTCTTCTAATGTCTAGGGAACAAGTTTTAATCTCGTGTAATTTTAGAAAAGTCCTTCTTTATAGGGGCAAGGTTTCTTTCATTTTCGGTCAATTCTTTTCAATTATCAGGAAATGTTGCCAAAATTTCCAACAATTTTGCCAAATGTTCCTTCAATTTATTGTTAATAATTTCCCAATTTTTCCAATTAAAAGAAAACATGCATTGTTAGGGAAGGTGAAATCTTTTCAGGAAGTACCTTTTCTCTGCTCCCCGCTTATAAGACTACAATCCCAATATGTTCCATTAATCTGACAAAACTGCTCATAAAACACGTTATCACCTGTCTGATCATTCCTGGTTTGGTTGGCTTGCTGCCTGACGTTTTATCCTGGCTCTTACCCCTGCTGATAGGTGGTTGGTGGGTGTATGTGTGTGTTTGTTTATTTGTGCTTTCGAGGACTTTGTCATGAAACCACA
This sequence comes from Chiridota heheva, assembly GCA_020152595.1. Taxonomy (NCBI): domain Eukaryota; kingdom Metazoa; phylum Echinodermata; class Holothuroidea; order Apodida; family Chiridotidae; genus Chiridota; species Chiridota heheva. The sequence goes on from JAIGNY010000841.1 coordinate 39,425, forward strand.
CCAAAAGACAGACCTGATTTGATGTCAGTCCTCGTTGGTATATAATATTTCTTATATTGCAAAAGTTAAATACCCAATATGGAATAGTTTACTTTTTAATATGTGAGGTAAACAATAAGAGTCTTATTGGCAATGTTGCATCAGACTCTTGCAAGTGCACGTCCTCAGAAGGTGTGGTGTCGTGGTCCCACAGCATATAGACACATACCTGATTTGATGTCAGTCCTCGTTGGTATATAATATTTCTTATGATTGCAAAAGTGAAATACCCATATGGAATAGTTCACTTTTTAATATGTGAGGTAAACAGTAAGTCTTATTGGCAATGTTGCACAGACTCTTGCAACGGCATGTCCTCAGAAGAAGGTGTGGTGTCGTGGTCCTCACAGCATATATACACAGACCTGATTTGATGTTAGTCTTCGTGACATACCCAACATAGTTCACTTTTTAATATGTGAGATAAACAGTAAGAGTCTTGTTGGCAATGTTGCATAGACCCTTGCAAGTGCACGTCTTCAGAAGAAGGTGTGGTGTCGTGGTCCTCGGAGCATATATACAAACCTAGCTTTATTTCCAAATTCGTTCCACATTTGTTTGAAGAATATTGAGAGCTATTCAACTCACCCTGGCGTTGGGTTGGCGTCGGCACCGGCGTTGGTGTCCGGTTAATGTTTTTTTGGGAGTTTCGTTTTCGGTCCATAACATGTAAAGTTGCTAAGCGGTATTATATCATGAAACTTTTTACATGGGTAAAGGTTATCAACGAAAGTATGTTCGGGGATATCCATGCATTATGATTAGCTAAATAGTTTAAGAAAGGAAAGAATTAAATTTTCATAAAGTCAAGCCTGTATGAGGTATGAAGTTGTAAGTTGATATGTTGAATGAAAATAACTGGCATCAGCGAGGGATAGATGACAATGGTGGAAGATGGATGGCACATGTGAGGGATGAGTGGCACCTTTGAGCAAAGGCGCAGATCACGGGGGCAAGAAACACAATCAACCAAATACTGGGACAAAAGTATTGTTTCGTCTCCTCCCTTCCCCCCCCACACACATACCAAAAAAAGACGAAAATATGAGTAAGCACCCATATATGAAAATTTGAATTGATGAAAATGAAATTGAAAGCAACTATTTTCAAACCAAGATCAGGTGTTGTATTCACACAGAAAGAGATACAAATGTGTAGCTTCTGGGGTTACGCCCCTGGCAGTTCGGGTGAACCCCTGAAAAGAGTCTTTCATGCTAATCCCTGCTTCCACGGTTTGACCATCGCGCAGTTCAGCAACCAGTCGACAGTTCAAACATACGAATCGCACACACATCTCAGCTGCTTACTAACTTCAATTTGGTCTATTTCAGGTATGCATTATGCGATCACCTACTGACTGACAGATCGTAAAGGAATAAACAGTGCAATTTGAGATTAACTAAACTAACTGCTTAAGTTTTATTCATGATTTGATTAGGCCCTAACGTCTGAACGCTACTCGCCAGTACAGACAATGGGTGAAAACGAATGACAATATATATTACACACAAGCCTGCAATGCAAACAGTCCAACGTACACTCTACGCACATGGTGGCTGTAACTTAGCATTAGTTACGGTCAATAGGCCTACGTTAGAATACGTTCACTGTTCAGACAGAACATCACATACGAAAGTCACAAAGGAACTGATAATTCACTGCATTAAAATGATTTAATTGAACGCGTTCTCCAAGAGGCTACGTAAATAACAACACAACTTACGCGAAGAACAAATTTAATGTAAGAATGCATATAAAATAACCTTTTAATTTGTAATTTATTGAACACTGACAATCGCAGTCAAAGAAGAAAAGTCAATGCTTAGTCAACACAACGCAGATGTTAGCACAGTACAGATTATTCGCAACAAACCTAAGCATTTCAAACATGGGTCGTGCCATATATTGGCTCTTTTTCAAATTCGGACTGGTGAACATATCAAAAGGTACTGGATAAAAGTTAGCTAACATGTTTCCCCATAATTCCATGTACCTCTCACACTTCAGCAAACGCCGTCGTAGTTCACAAAATGAATTTACTTGGTCACTCTGTACAAAGTGTATGGGCGAAGGAAATTGCATGATGGGTAATGGCTGCCTCCATGGCCTAAAAAAACCCTCCTTCGAAGGGTTTTACCGAGGGCTAAAAGGAGGGGTTCACCCGAACTGCCTGGACCCCAAATCTTAATATATAATAAATATATATTTTTCTCATATGTTTAACATTTGAGCTGCATAGATACAGCAAGTGGCGAGTCGTCTAGGAAAAGGAGGAGGGTGTAATTTCCCCTTCAATAACAGCCGACCTCAACCTTCCTTTGAGGGCTGCTGGCACTGCGACCGGCCATCTGCACACCGATACAGGCTCGGTAAATCGACAGGCCAATTACGCTTTTTACGGACTACTACGCTTTTTCGGGAAAAATCAGGACCGCCCCAATTCAAACGTCTCCCATACGCCTATGGAGGGATGGGAACTTAGAAACCTGGCCAACTGACCAAAGGGGTGAAAAGGGGTCATTGTTGAAGGTGCTGTGGCTCAGTGGTTAAGGAGTCTTGCTCGTATTCGAGAGGTACCGAGTTCGATTCCCGTCGTGAGCGCTGCTTTGTGTCCTTGAGGAAGACACGTTACTCTACTTGCTTTAGTCCACTCAGCTGTAAAATGAGTACCGGCACTGTTGGGGAGTTAATCTGCGATGGACTGGCGTTCCGTTTAGGGAAGTAATGTACTCTCATCCGATTGCGCCATGGAAACCGGGGATAAGCACCGGCTCAATGAGCCTAATTGCTCGGATGGATTTAGCTTTAGCAGAAGACCAGACAAAACGTTTTCGACAGCCCCCTTCCCAAACTCAGACATAGATCTGCGCCCCTGCCTGTGAGGGATGGATGGCTGGCAGTTGGGGAATGAATGATACAAAGGAGGGATCGACGGTATTGTGGAGGGATGGGTGGCATTGAAGAAGAATGACACCAGACCAAGGATGGACGTATGGTATTGCATAGGGAAAGGACAGATTATATTTACAGATTGAGGAGAGATAGTTGGCACTCAGACGAATGGAGGGCATCATAGTGGGATGGCAAAACATTACAAAAAAACCACAATGGAGCGGGTGCCCACTTAAGTGAACACTGTAATCATTACCAAGAATCAAGTACGTAGCCAGTGGTGCACGGGGGCGGGGCAAGGGCACCCCCTCTCTCCCCTTCAACAGTAAAGTGATACATTGGAAGTTTAGATATAACATGATTTATACATTTGCGTGTAATCTGTTGAAATTTTGAGCAATTTTTGGATAATTTTTGGGAAATGTCCTTCAATTTTGGAAAATTTCCATCATTTTGGGAATTTTGTTTCATTATTCAAGAATTTTCCTTCATTTTTGGGAATTGTTTTTTTAATATTTGGGAAATTCCTTTCATTTTAGGGATGAATTTTTGCAATTTATGGGAAAAGCTGCTAAATTTTCTCAAATTTAACCAAACTTATGTTTAATTTTTTTTAGTTTTATCTAATTTTTCAATTTGATGTTAAGAATTTCCCATTTTTACCTTGGAAAAGTAGTGAGCTGGTGAAATCTTCACAGGAGGAATTTTGCAAACTGTCCACTCCCCTGCTTCCTACGATTCTGTTTATATCCAAAAATTGCGTGGTTTATAGTACCATTGGTAACATTCAAAACCAATGCAATGAGTCATCAGAGCTGTCGTCCGAATGTGGGCGCCCCCCTTCCCCCCCCTCCATCAAATCGTCTGGTCTGGCAACGTGCCTGCCAAAAATGTCATCAATGCTCCAAGAACATAGAACACTACCGACTGACCGAGGTAACTAGATTGCAATCCATGGCATCAAGTCTATGATGTAATGTAATTTGCTTAAACATCAGTCAATCAGTTGTAATAATAGATGCATGTTATTTTTGATTCGTGTGCATCATTGTAAAGTGGAATAATTGTAAAAATGTAGAAAATATAAACGGAAATTTCGATCGTCTTGCCTGGTAATGAAAGTTAAAGATATTTAGTTGTTAATAGGACTGAAAAATATCTAAAATAATGATTTCAAGATTTTATTTCAGAAATCATTTGATTTCGACTTAATTGCTTATTTTGGAAGTTCATTTGCATTGGGGTGTTATATTAATTGACAGGCTTTCATACAGAGTATGGTTATTAAGATCATATAATTTACATTTGAAAAAGAAAAAAGTATTCACTACTTATTCCTTGACAAGTTTACAAGTCATTACATCCCTTCTTTCATTGTACTGTAGTTAGTTAGATCAGAGAGCTGCGGTCATTTTTCTGAAACGACTGCTCCTGGTCAGCTGGTTAGGTTACAGTACTTACACAATCAGGAATTAGAATGTCCTTGGACATGTGTTTCTTTTATCAGTGTTCCTTTATTACAAATGTTAACTTCGGCATGAGAATTTGTGTAGTAAACAAAAACATGCAGCTAAATGCATAGCTACCAAGTGTCATTATAACTGCGGCATGAGAATGTGTAGTAAAACAAAAACATGCACTTGAATGAATATAGCTACCAAGTGTCATTATAACTGCGGTATAAGAATGTTTAGTAAAACAAAAACATGCAGCTGAATGCATAGCTACCAAGTGTCATTATAACTGCGGCATGAGAATGTGTAGTAAAACAAAACATGCAGCTGAATGAATATAGCTACCAAGTGTCATTATAACTGCGGCATGAGAATGTGTAGTTAAACATAAACATGCAGTTGAATACAGCTACAAAGTGTAATTATAACTGGGCATGAGAATGTGTCGTTTAACATAAACATGCAGTTGAAGAAATCAAGTGTCATTATAACTGGCCTCCATCAGTGGTATTCTTCATTTAGGGTCTTTCTTCTCATAAAACTATGTTTTTGCTTTTTTTGCTTTACACTTGCACATTTATGATGTTTCTTAACACCCATATTTTATCATTTGATTTTGAAACCATGTTTTAGGCCTAGAGTGTACATGTGGGTGGGTTGTGGAGGGGCACGGGGGTGATGGTTAAATTCTTAGCCTAATTAAATACAATGAAAACTTAACAGCTATTTCTTTCACTTTCATGTAAGAGCTAGTGGTAAGGTAATTAGAGGATATGGTGGTAAGTAAAATTATTCAGGTATGACAAAGAAAATAATTTCATCATGCCATAATGATGCGATGCAATATTTAATTGGTACATTGACATATGCACGTCAGGGGACCCTACTTTTGTCGATCTAAAATAGGTTTTTCATTTTAACGAGTGTTTCAAATATGTTTTCAAACTTTCTAAAGAGAATAAGATATCAACATGTTTTTCCACCAATGTAACAGTCCTCGATTATATAAATGAAAATGAAAATCCTCGGGAATATACCTTTAAATTTTTAATGCAGCCCCAAAAGTCCCTTCCGCCAAGACGTTTTAACCCATAGAGCTGTAGCTATTACAGGTCGTAAATGCGTGAAACATAAGGCATCCCGAGTTCATTCAATTATCCGGAAAATTTTAAGCACCCTGTACTCACATACCCATAGTGACCGAAGCGGCAAGAAGAAATAAAAAGTTTAAATAATGATGGCGGTGGTGGGGATGTCAATAATTCATCTTCAAATTAATGTCTTTTAAGCAGATGAGTTTTAAAAGCTTGATGGATGACCATGTAAACCACGAGTGTTCAATGAATTTTGATACAAAGTTTTTCTCTTCTGCAAATCTTAACAGATTGTTGTATTTATTGTGCTTTAATAATATAGAAGAGACTGGTGTTAATTTTTTACTCACAAATTATTGGCACATTGGCATCTTAACTTTCTTATCTTATCATTTTTACGGTTTCTCTAATGCAGTATCATCATGGCATGGCGATTTATTTGAGGTTTTAGAACATACTCTGTGTTCTTGGAGGAAGGTAAGTTTTGTTTTCTATATCTTACCACGTAGAGGTACATCACTACTTGCAAAGACAAAAGTTCCTTCTTCTCAAAGACATACACACAATTTTTGAAGTCAGATTATCTATTCTGTAAACGATCATCAAATGCTGAGAATTTTCTCCCAACGAAAATTAAATATCTATATTGGGGCTTTCAGATAGATGATGCCGAATGATCTACTGATACGTAGAAAAGAGCAATATATTCTGCTGTTGTATTTTGAAAATGAAATGAAGTATCAAAGGTAATGAAAGTTGATGAAATTTAAAATTGTATACAAAATTGTGATCATGAAATAGCAAATACCACAAAATCTTAAATGCTTCTTTTCCGTTTCTATCCCAATTTGAAGTCTGAAAAAAGATTAAAACATTGTTTTTCAGTAAGGTGCATAGCAAGTTTCCTAAAATCTTTGTGTAGAAATTGTCGACTTCATTAAGGATTTAAATATAATATATGAAAATAAATGACTAACAAAATTAAACAGACGGATCTGTCTAATAGTGATTATCTGATTGTATTGCACAAACTATCGGTTTTATTCTTTTTATTTTTACGATCAATCCTCTCCTATACTCTTTTTGGTACCTTTTGTCGAGTTGGGAAATTACGTTTCCTGAGCAGACGTATCTATGCGTTATTTTTGCGTGCGTTCACTAATGGCAAAAACTAAAGTTCATACACATTCTTTTTTTTATATTTTTATTTGTCACTGCTCAGGTTTCACAAGAAGAAGAACAGAACGCATTTGCACGAGGTAAGCATATAGTAGATTATATAGCTACGCTGCAACCCTTGATAAGAAAAATAAATTTAAATACAATTTGTATTACTCTTTGGTATTTTTGTTGGTGTTGAGAATGATTTGATTAGTGTCAAACGTTTTTAAAGTACTATCATTAATATCAAAATGACATTAATATTGATATCTTGAAAGTTCCAAAATTGTTCAATATAATATGATTTTCTACCTATTGTTGTTTTTTTGTTCTAACAGTTCCAGTATCTTTCGCTTATTTACAGTTTATCTGAAATTGAATTGCAAGATCCAGCTGAATCTTTAACACAGTTATTGCTAAAATGCCATGCATTTCCTTTGTAATTTCCGTATGAATTCCCATCATGCGAAAGTTTATTTTATTAATCCCAACAAATGACTGAGGGATATGGAATATCTCACACATGTTTTTCAAAGAAAGCAGCATATATGCTACATGCAGGATGGAACCTCAATAAAAGCATGTCCATCAAAACTCGTTTTGCAAAAACGAGTATTACAAACAAAAACAAATTGTCCATATTGGCCCGTTTTTCAAGACAGGTTGAAAAGAGAAGAATGACTTCAATAGAAACAAAATGGTGAAGATATTATTAAATAATTGTTATTCCGTTAAGAAGATATTCAAGTTTAAATTTCTGTCTCATTTGTGGGGAAATGACTGAACTCTGGTTAGCTTGAACCAAGGACTTTGGAAGGGCTTTGCTTTGACATCGCCGTTGCACGTCCTAGTCATCAAAGTCTTTTTGTATTTTATTCCTTTTTTCCTCAGATATACAGTAGTGGTTTAAAACAAAGTTTGAAGAAAGTATTTTAGTTAACAGTCAAACAATTTCAATTGTATTCCAGGGATTAATAAGTCCGTATCCTACAAAAGCATTCAAAATGTCATTCCGTTAAAAAATATTCAAGTTTAAAGTTCTATTTTATTTTATGAAGAAATGACTGAACTCTGGTTCATTATCTTTGACATCGCCGTACAGTAGCACATCCTCACATTTCCCAAAGTCTTTTGTATTCTATTCTTTTTTTCCTGAGATATACAGAAGTGGCTAAAAACAAAGTTTGAAGAAAGTAAATATATTAGTAAACAGTCCAACTAATCATGTCACATCCTCACATTCCCAAAGTATTTTTGTATTCTATTTTCTTTTTTCCTGAAAAATACAGAAGTGGCTTAAAACAAAGTTTGAAGAAAGTTAATATATTAATAAGCAGTCCAACTAATCATGTTACATCGTCACATTCCTCACAGTCTTTTTGTATTATATTTTCTTTCCCCCTAAGATATACAGTAGTGGTTTAAAACAAAGTTGGAAGAAAGAAACAGTTTATTAGTAAACACTTCAACTAATTTTTAATTGTTAAGAAAGTGAGAATGTTGGCCCAACTTTCTACAATTTATACTTTAAATTTGAATATTTTCTTAACAGAATAAGATATTGAAGTGGTTTTTCTCCATTTTGTTCATATTGAAGTGGTTTTCTTGCCATTTTGTTTCTGTTGAAGTCCTATTTCATATAAGATGAACTTTGACACTGAACTAATCCTTTCAATATGTCTGCCTACAGTAACTATGGGTGTACTTATCAATGTAGTCTACATGTATCAATGTTTGTATGCACGTTAAACCTTGGATTGGTATTTGAACTGGTTATGCCTTCTTACAGTCTTGTGTCGTGAGTTCAGTTAGCTCTGATCGTCAGGTGTAGTTATAGGTAGTCGGTACGAAATAATGAAAGATGTTGACGAAGGTTGAATTTAAAATGTGTAATTTTGTTTTCTTCTTCCCATTTATTTTCAAAACTTCAAAGATTTAAACAAAATGCATCTTTTCTTGTCAAAAACTTGTAATGATAATAAATGAAATATAAAACATAAGAACATCATTTCAATAGTAGTAAGAAGCATGTATGTTTAAGCAAAAATGTCAAACAGCATAATTATTACAACAAAATTGGATCAGATAGAGCTTATTGCTAAACTATACACCAGCTTTTGAAACTGAGTCCAATTTGCTTAAATTAAATATGTCCAGTTTATAATTTTTCATACAAATCATTTTTCAACTTTAATCAAATAAGATAGACGTTTGATAACGCAATTTATGGTCGGATGCTGATAATCATATTTACAACTGAAAATAAAATATTTGGCATGGAAAATTATAAAATTTCTGTATGAATAAAAATTATCAATAATGTCAAAACAAATAACATTGTAATCAATTAAACCATCATCCAGACTCAAAGAAATAATCAAATCGGACCAAAAGGATTGAACAAAAGGACAGGTCCAGAAAAAGTACAAAAGAGGAATTAGGTATTTCATTTTACACAAATAAGCATTTGTGCTTATGAGACGATGAAGAAATTTGAACTGAAAGTATTTAACTGTAGGAGTCCATTTACAGCAGTTTTGACAATTTTTGTAAATGTTTGACCACATTAAAGTTTTCGTTGGGAAATCATTTTGTCACTTAGCATGAGCTACTGCAGGGTTAAAGCAATTTTGTCAATATAATTGTTGTAAATAATTTTGTTAATTTTATTAACAGAATATAATTTTACAAGAGATTCTTCACTTGTAATCATATCATAATTAAGGTCAACATGATGCAACCAATCTCTAGAAATTGCGTGAATGATGCCATAATAAATGGTAAAAGAAATAGAATAAATATCAAATTTTGCGCAAAATTTATCATAATCGAGAAAATTACTATCAAGATATAACAAATCCCTTACCCTAATACAATTATGGTTAAACAAACATGATAAAAATAGTGGTTTATGATCAACACGAATATGGCTATTGTTCCATATAATCTAGTAAACAATTTACATGACGATCATAGTTAAGATTGGTCCAGCAACACATATATTATGAATAAAAGCATTCTCAACAGTACCATCAAGTTACGATTATAATTACACTCGAAAAAGAACGACTTCCCAAATTGTTTTAAGTAAATATCAAAAAACAGCTGAACAAAGTCCAAGATTAATTCTTAACTTGGCAATAACGTTTAACCTAACCAATCTTAATAGAATTGAAAAAGATTCTATATGAACCATATTTAGACCGCCATTTTCAATCGTATTAATTAAAACAAGACGCTTAATTTGATCCGGTTTACCATTCTAAATGAAATCGTATAACACGCCATTAGGTTCATTGAAAAAATTATACGGATGATTGGGTAAAACAGGTTACATATACTAGTTGTAAAAAAGCTAAACTTTTAATGATGGTAATTTTACCCAAGTGTGTAAGGTTCCTTTGGGACCAAATACGTGAAAGCTTTGGAAGGTAATTTAAAGTGAAGAAATCCTCCTCCCTGTTCGTTTTAATAATACCCAAAAATCTAACAGGACCATGAGTAATATTGAAAGAAAAATCATTGATGAAATAAGGCATATCATCAACAAAACTACCAAGGGGGAAAAGATATGACTTATCCAAATTTGCTTTTAAACCAGAACAAGTGTTGAAAGACTTCAGTATTTCAATAACATTCAAGAAAGTATCCCTACTCCCGTCTAAAAATAAAGTTGTATAATCTGCGAAGTGTGAAATTTTGATTTCTTTGTTGCAAATTTCTATACCCTTTATATTATGATCCATTCTTATTTTATCGCAAATATTTCAGCACAAAGTAAAAACAAGTAAGGACTAAGTGGACAACCCTGTCTTACACCCCTATTTATCTATATAAAAAAAATGTTGAATAACCATTATTAACAACACAAGAGGTAGCATTACAATAAAACGTTTTAATCCAGTAAATAATATCATGACCAAAGTTAAAAAAGCAGAGCGTACGATAAATGAAATTCCAACGTAACTATTCTTATGTTTGCACATATAAATATGATGAATAAATATGTAAGAGGGCGCTTGATTGTTTTGGAAAAAGAGCTGGGAGGCGTTGCTTAGAAACTGGAACTTGAAACTAAATAGATTGTTTGCAAGAACCTTTGTTTAAAGTGTTATTTCGGAACCGGACACATAAAAACATAATAATTTGTGGCGACTAGGATTGAATTGTAGAAAATAGATATAGGATACTATTTTCTTGGAGAACAATGGAACCTGGCCAGAAAATTTAAGTTTCAACAAAGCGCCATGAAGGAGAGAAAGGACAAGATATCCAAGCAGAGGAAATTCTATGTCTTAGGTCCAGTTTTTGCGAAGAACTTTGCACCAGGTCCTACGTGGATAAGGGGAACTATTACAGAAATCCTACACTCAGTGATGTTCAAAATTCAACTTGATGATGGAAGACAGATCCGAAGACATGCAGATCACATCAGGTTGCGACCTTCATTGTCTGCTATTGACAACCCCAGTCAATTTCCATATTTGCCAAATAGTACTCAGGGACACCCCAGTAGAATTTGAGAGTTCAATACAGGGAAGGAATCTGTAGCTAAAAGTGTTAACATAGAGTTGGTAGAAAACACAGAAAGCACACAAAGCAAACACTTGACACACAGTTGCATACAGACTCAGCCAATCCACTTAGTAGAAGAGTATCTACTAGGGAAAAGAAACCCTCTGTTATGCTTAAGGATTATGTAGTGTATAACTAGATCTTGTATATTAATCTTTTAGCTATATGTACAGAATATGTTTAAATATATTGTAAGTTGTTTTAAGTTTGTATTTATCTTTCAAAAGAATTGATTGATTTCATTTATATCTAAAACATAGTTGTTCAGTTATATATTTGCATTGAGGTAAATCATTTCTTAAAGGGGAGAGTTGTTATGTTTGAACATATAAATATGATGATTGAATAATTAAGAGGGCACTAGACTGTTTTGGAAAAGGAGCTTGGAGGCGTTGCTTAAAAAACTGGAACTTGAAACTAAATAGATTGTTTACAAGAACCTTGGTTTAGAGTGTTATTTCGGAACCGGACACATAAAAACATAATAAATATCAAAAGCTTTTTTAAAGTCAATGAATAACAAAAAGCCAGGTAGTTGTTTTGTTTTACAGTAATCGATAGTTTCAAGTGCAATACGAACATTTTCCCCAATGTACCGTCCTCTTAATAAAACCACGATCAGTATGTATACTATTATTCAAGTATTTTCTTAAACGTTCAGCAATACAATTTGCCTCCCCAATTTGTAATCAAAATTAAGAAGAGAAATTGGTCTCCAATTTCCAATATAACGGCCATCTTTATTTTCTTTAGAAATGGGAGAAATAACAACCTCTACTCTGCTCGTCAGATAAAGAACCCACAGTAAAACCATAATTTCAAAGAATTTACAACTAAATGTCCAATTTCACTCCAAAACAGAAGATAAAACTCGACAGGAAAACCATCAACACCAAGTGACTTATTCTTAGAGAAAGTTTTCAAGATATTACTACATTCAGTTAAAGTAACATTACCCTCACACAATAGACTGTTCATCAGTGAGAGTTTCACGTGGGTAAAGGTCATTGAAGAAAAAACGTGTAATGATAATATAAAATAAAATTGAATGAAATTGAATAAACACTTAAATAAACTATGTTTTTTTAAACGCATTTCTTTTCAGATATTTGGAAAGTTTTACTTATAAATATCTTACTTTGAAGAAAGTCCACAGAATCCGCAGAATCTGTTGATAACACCAACACGATGGAAGCGATGACCTCCAAGTACGGGTACAACTTAAAGGCCATCTATCGTGATTAAAATGTGGCGGCGTATAATTTATTCCAAAACTATACTGATTGGTCTATCAATGTAAGTGCACAATGTACCATTGTGTTTTGACCAATCAATACAAATGATTTGAATTTCATTTACCTCGCACGTTAGAGATGACAATAGTCTGGGTTATACAGTGGATGAACGTTTCAAAACATTTTGAACTGTTGAAGGAGAGAATATCTCTTCTGTGAATGGCTGCTATAGACAATCCTCACAACGAGAGCATTTGAACTATGAATGGAAAGTAAATTATAAAGGATAATATTGTTCACTATATTTCATTCTATTATATAAGAAAATTGAAAATTGGAATCAAAATGGACATTATATCAAAACCACACAACCTATGCTTCGAAAAAATACTTAGTTATAACAGTTTTACAAGAATACTGCGGTTTTTAATATTTAATTTTAACACTATTCATTAATATTGTGAAGTTAACAATTAAAATAAATTTACCAGTGTATGTACTGATGTAAAGCATGCATGTGTTACAAGCCAGGTCAGTGGTATAATGGGCACCCCCCCCCTCCTTCAGCGGCTGATATTGAAATTTTGCACCCCAAAGGGCAAAACTAAAATTGCATATTAGTTTATTACTAACGATATTTACCAATACCCATAGCTTCATTGGGCCCCATGTCTCAGCCTACTGTCTTATTTGATTTCGCTACCTACAGGCTTACACGTAGTAATTTATAGTAGGCCTATGCCTATAATTTTTCAAAAAATAATTTTGAACAAAGTAACACAGTAAGATGGCCAGTGCCCATTCAGAGGTGAGTACTTATATGATATACAACACACACACACACACATTGGAGATAAAGAGAGATAGAAATGGAGGTCGCTGGGTCACCTACTAAAAAGCCTGAAAGGCAGAAATGACACAAATAACTACGCCAGATTTACATGACCAAAGCGACGTGGAGGAGAGTTGTGGAAAAGGGGAGGACCGATTATGTTGGCTAGAGACATTGTCATTTTTTCCTATTTTTTGTTATATATATATATATATATATATATATATATATATATATATATATATATATATATATATATATATATATATATATATATATATATATATATATATATATATATATATATATATATATATATATATATATATATATATATATATATATATATATATATATATATATATATATATATATATATATATATATATATATATATATATATATATATATATATATATATATATATATATATATATATATATATATATATATATATATATATATATATATATATATATTGTTTTACTGTCATAATCTTTTTAGAGGAATTCTAGAAAGATTAATTTCCTATATTTTCTGGTATCAAACAATTTTGATGCTATGTTTCAATTTTTGTACTATTTTCTTTTCTTTTTATTTTGGGGAATTTTTTACGATTTTGTGAGTAATTTTATTAAATTTTTCAATTTGGGGAAAAATTTCTTCAATTTTCTTCATTTTGGGACAATTTTCTTCAATGTTTAGACAAACTTCTTTGACTTTTGGGTACATTTCCTAATTTCCATCATTTTGGGCAATCTTCGTCCATTTTCGGGATTTTTTGATGGTTTTCCGGAAATTCCTTCATTTTCAGGTAATTTTCTTTCATTTTCAGGTATTATCCTCCAAAATTATTGTCTGCATACTTTGTCCCAATTCAAAAGATGGTAAGTTTAAAAAAAAATCATGACAAAAGTGGGAGGGGCTAAAGTATACTTCAGCATACACCAGTGGCAGAACCAGGATTTCGGTTCTAGTTGGCAAGAGAGGGGCAATTTATTTTTGTCTAATAAAGGGGAGGGAGCAAAATCCTATAAATCGGATAAACTCTGTCATATGTCACAACATTTTCTTGGGGCAAGTGGGGGGGAGGGTAAAGCGATCTCCTGTGGGAACCAAATCATTCCTATCCCCCCCACCACCATCCGTGGCGCCGCCACTGCAGGCCACCACACACTTTGGGTATAACTATACTAAGATTCTTTACCAAGCTTCACATCTTTTCTCAACAATCGTTTAATTCTTATCAAAGAAATATCCTGAATAGAGGAGATATGACCAAAATGACCCCAACCAGACGGTAGAAAAGCTCAAATACTTTTAATGCGGAAGGTAAATGTAACATAGCAAAGCCCAGGGAACCAACTTTAAAAATGCCAAATATAGAACACGGGGCTTATAAAAAAAAAAAAAATGCATGATGCCCCAAATCATAAATTCACATACACATAAAACATGACTGTATGAATAGGTGGGTTAGTTGCATTGGTTAATTGTTTGAACCAATACATGCACCTCTCTCCTTCTCCCATAACTGAAAGTTGTATATATGCAAATCTAATCTTGATGCCTTCAAACCTAAGTTTCCTCTTTGCAAAATTCCGTTTCATTTTCGTTTTGTAATCATTAATCCCAAATAGAGAAAGTTAGAACAGATGACATCTCTGAACGTAATCGTTGAGATCTTTAGGCAAGTACCATAAGATGCCAAGTACAAACAGTCTGATAGATTCATATAATTATTTAACTTCCTAAAACAAACCAGCATGTGTAAGACTTGCAGTTTTCTTCAAATCGGTGATCCAATCTTTAAAGTAATCACGTTTGCTGTTTCTTACCCATGATTGTATTAAAATGTGTACATGTGTGATATTCATAACACATTTCAGATGTACAAATGTAAATATATGCAAAGATTTTTTAGTGTTTAGTTTTTTTTTCTTTTATCGCATTTAGTTTCCATAAGGGTATTTCAGCTGACGTCATGAGATCACATGACTTTGTTTACATCGCCATTTTGTAGGACAGGACCACTGTCGTCTGCTGCACACTTAATTAGATTTACATACGTTTGCATGTAGCTATATACGAATTATTTTTGTAACATGATGATGTAGAAATCTTGTTGTGCCATTGGTTGCACTAGTAGACGTGTGCCAGGGAATAAAAAGAAGTTTTCTCGATTTCCATCTGATCCTGATCGACGTTCGAAGTGGGTTTCTGCTGTACGACGCGACGGCTTTCAACCTATGGTTTACATTAGGATTTTCTGCGCGCACTTTATGTCAGATTTGTAGACTTTGTCTGAGTATAACGAACAATCACCTGGCATTAACGTTAAATTTACTCTTCGTATACCCGGCATGCCCGTTGAATATATAGAACTTAACGAAAATATGAAGTAAAATTGGAAGTAAACAAACAATTTTGATTAGAAAAATTCGCTGAACTGGTACTGCTAGGTTTTGTTGTACGTGTAATGTGACTGAGCTGTGTGAAAACGTGTGGAAGTTTAAAGTTTGAAATAGCAAGGTGTTGTTTATTCAGCGTTCGAGTCTTTCCTTACATATGTTTAAGCAGAGATACTTGCGATATATGTCTGTTGGTGAGGTACAAAAATGAAGTTTTGAGTCCTGGGACAGATTGATTTACTAATTGAAGTTTATTTGTTGAAAGGCAAATAATTGTACAAAGCGGTACACTTTCACAGCTTTACTAACATGAAGACCTGTCAAACATGCCTCTTTTTGCCTGTGACCTCTTTTTATCTTTCCGATTTTCAGCCCCATCAAATTTTTTGCAATGTGCAAGCACGGCACATTTCCACACTTTCCAGAGCAAGAAAAATCTCAAGCATGCACTGGCTGATGGAAAGATTAATTCAGTAATGGAACTCCTTCTTGTGTAGAGGGTTGGGGCTGAACGATTTTTAGGTGCGTGCGAAACCTGAGCCATTTTTGCGTGTTATTGAATTAACACGAGGCCAGTGAATTACTTGGAATAGGGAATGCAGCTCTACACACTTGCTTAATAGAACGCCTTCCTTCTAAAAAAGTACTATTCCTACTAACAGACTAAAATTGGCATAATCATATTTAACCCTGTAACAACCCGCTTGATGCGATGATTTCTTTCAAAGTTTTGAACCTGTAAGATTTGAAGAGCTCATTAATAGACTTTAACAGCTGTAGATCTAGATTCACTTTAACAGTTAAAAACAGCTTCTATTTTCAAAATGGTTTTCATTGTCAAAATGGACTGGAATATAGCCTTCACATTACCAATATACTCCTTTTTGGTACTTAATCAACTATGTACCAGAAAAGCAAACAAAAAATTTGTTAGCTATTCTGGTACAAAGTTTTTTTAAAGTATTAAAACCGGAGTATACTGGTAATGTGAAGGCTTTATTTCAGTCCATTTTGACAATATAAATCCATTTTGAAAATAGAAGCTGTTTAAATGATATAGTTTCGGCAAACAGTTTAAGGTAAAAGAGACATCTAAATATTTAGTCCTCAAGCAGAAGTCAAGATGTATATGACCATGATTGATATTATGATAGTTCACAAAAAGGTAGCTCATCAATCTGTAAGAGCCCAGATACAATTGTAAATTCATGAAACCTCGCCGATTGTCTTACCATCACAGCTTATTTAGATCATTTTCAAATTCAATTTTTAAAAACGGGAGAAACTGGACGTAGTCCTCAATGATGTCATTAATGATATAGTTAGAAGTATTGTAATATTCTAACTCATGAAGATTGCGTTAGTATGAGATCATCCTGAAATTAATATGCAATGATGCCACTATTTAGCAGCAAAGACAAATAGAAAATAAAGTCCATAAATGAGAATTTGTGCTGCCTGTCCAAGATAGGCGATTGCTGACTGGACTGTCACAACAATAGATGCAGTGATAGGAAGGCCGCCCAATTGCCTACTACCCTTGAAGTACTTTCTGATAGAGATAAGCCAAATGTGATTGATATTTGCCCAGATTGGTCTAAACGCCAAATAAATACGGTTAAAAATTTCCAAAATTTGATTATAATTCGGCTAAATTTGCTATAAAACGCCAAAATTTGCTTAAAATGACCTAATTTGGATAGAAGTTGTCCAAAGTTTCTTAGAAATAGCCCAAATGCGGTTGCAAATGCACGCACACACACACACACGAAGACACGGACAGACGCAAAAATCACCAAATTTTGTTCCGTTCCAAAAAGTTAAAATCCCTAACCCCTAGTATGAGATCATAATATGAGACCCCTTGGTGGGCCCCACCAGCCCCCTAATATCAAAGGGGGTAGGGGGGGGTAATGTAGTGTAGGAGGTATAGGCAGTTATTTGCCTGTACAGTAAAGTGACTACAATACCTTATCCCCACATATATGTATATGTGGGTGATGAGATAACTACCGAAAACGAACACATAAACATTAGCAACTTTGCTTGAAGAGACTTCGCTACACTAGTCAATTATACATAGATAAGACAGAGCTTTACACTGGAATATCTCCTTAACGGAATAAGATTTTTGAAGGCTTTCTTCACCATTTTGTTTCTTTTGAAGTCATCTTTTATCAATTTGGTAAAAACCTGCTTGGGAGATCTTCTGATTGATTCGAGGCATGCGCAGTGACTATAATTTAAACTTTTGCAAATAAGTTCAGCTGTTAAATTGATTTTGCTTTTCAAACTCTGTAATTCTAAAAATTGTATACTTTGCAAATGATATTGAAATTGATATTTCTGTATAATTTGAGCTTTCGCTGGTAATTAAAATATCAATATCTGCTTTTCAGAAACTACTTAAATAGATTGTTAAAGATTACCTTTAAATTCCCTGGCAAAAGTCAAATTTACGCTGGTGAAAATGATTTCATTGTTCTGTCGCACCAATAAGATTATAATATTTCGCTTGCATTCTGGCTTAAACCTATTTTACCGTAAGTATTTCTTTAGAGAGATTCGAATTTCGAAAGATGCATTGTGGGTTTTAATGACAAAAATCTCCCTATACACAACAATTGTTTTGAATTTACCTTTATGACACCACACTGTACACAGTGAGGTTACTTTTCAACACACTCACACAATCTTTGAAATGCAATAGTTCCTAAACGGAAAAAGATGTCAAGAAGATTTTTACACCAAATTGTTTCTCTTATTGTCGTCAATCATAAACATGAAAATAAAAATTTATAAGGTCAAACTTATAAGAAGAACAACATGTAAGAAGCAACTGAAAGTCGCTCCGTATTTTCTGTCTTTTTTTCTGTGTATGGAATAATAAATTTAATTGCGGGACTATGCAAATAATGTGGTTGGTATGAGGACCATGCATTGGACCCAAATGTGTTAATATGGGACCATCGAAGAAGAACAAATCAAGAAATTCTCTTAATCACAACAACGACGCAATGCAAGCCGATATAAGATACGCCCTACGAACACATCCAGGTTCCAATGCAGAAGATATACCAAAAGCTAGGGCCGATTGTTCGAACTCATCCGAGCAGAAGATAGAGAAGAAGCTTCACCTGATTATTTCACAGCAGCAAAAAATGTCTGAAGAACAGATGGAGATCAAAAAGCAACTGAATGCTTTAAGTATAATCCCTACTCAACTAAACTCGCTAAAAGTAAGTTTAGACTCTGTTAATTCTAAAATAACGGACATTGAAAATTTTGTAGACATGTTAAATCACGAAGTAGAGGTTTGCAAAGATGAACTTAAGCACAAAGCTAACACAGATGAATTTTCACAACTGAAAACAAAATTTGAGCAACTGTCATTGAAATATGACAAAAAGATAGATGACCTAGAGAACCGTTCGAGAAGGAATAATGTGGTGATATACAATGTTCCAGAGAATAGTGAAGGCACAGGCTGGAATAACTGTGAAAACTTTGTAAAAAAGGAAATTTTCAAAAGCCTTTTGAAAATTGAAAATGCTGAGGATATAGCCATTGTGAGGGCCCACCGTACCCCGGGAATTCTTACTGCCGGCAGAACTGCCTCCAACCATAAAAAAACCACGCCCTATTCACGTCATGTTCAGAGATTACAAGGATCGTGAAATGGTTTTAAGACTCGCACCGAAGATGCTGAAAGATAAACTCCTCCAAGATAATAAATTGTTTAAAAGTGATGACGTCTCAGCCGTGGTACGGGATGAGAGGAAACGCCTGAGATTGTTACTTCCCGAGATAAGACGACGGCCAGGGTGAATTACGCCTATGTCCCACTCAGAATCCCCCCTTGCATCATGGCGGTTCGTGACGACGGTAGACGAGAAAAAATAGATCTCCCGCGATCATTGATGAATCAGTGAAACCCGAATCCATGTTCGCATTCATAAAGTTTGACTAGATTTTTTTTTTTTTTACTCATACTGACATGAAAAAGTCCATACACAGATGGGTTTTTGTTTTTGTTTATCTTGTTGAAATTTGATGCAGTTCGGACGAGGCACCATTCATACAGTGTATAGTACCTTACCATGATTGCTTGCGCTATCAAGCGTTTGCAACTATTTGTAAAAACATTACTTACATTTTTAAAATACAATTTTTTTTATGCAACAGTTCAAAAAAAAAAAAAAAAAACATTGTATTTATATCATCTATGAAGTTTTTTATTACGAAAATTCAAAGCTTAAGTTCGTGTATAATGCTTTATACAGTTGTAGTAAAGTTTTTTTTATATATTCATACTATTTTTTGCATGGGTTTGATGAATAATGATATCAAGATCTGTACCCTAAATGTTAAGGGCATCCAGAACAAAATTAAGAGAAGACAATGCTTTGCCTGGCTCTTTAATAATAAATTCGATTTTATATTTCTACAAGAAACTCACAGCTCTGTAAGCTGTGAGAAATATTGGCGAAGTGAATGGGGAGGACCTGTCTTCTTTTCGCATGGTACCACCTCAAGTCGTGGTGTTTGCATTTTGTGCAACCCCAAGCGTGCATTTGATTTGCACAACCAGTACACAGGTATTGATGGTAGAGTTCTAATTCTCAATATTGAGTTTGATGAACTACGTTTCACTTTTTTAAACATCTATGCCCCCAATAATGAAGATCCAAATTTTTTCACAATGTTCATATAACTTTGAATAAGTATCACAATGATTATATGATTGTTGGTGGTGATTTTAATTTGGTTTTTGATTTAGAACTTGACAAATCAGGGGGTAATACTGCTACTCATTTTAATGCTCGTAAAGTACTGTTAGATATAATGTTTGATCTTGACCTTGTTGATATATTTAGGGAACGTTCTCCTTATAAGAAGTCTTTTACTTGGTTTTCAAACAGCAGTAGTAATATACATTGTCGTTTAGATTTTTTCCTTACCAGTCGCAATATCCTTTGCACGACTAACGATATTTTTACCCTTCCTAGCCTCAATTCTGATCATTCAGCCGTCATCTTCTGCTTCACTCCGAATAATGAGTCTCGTGGAAGGGGGTATTGGAAATTTAATGTTTCGCTTCTAACTGACGCAAGCTATGTGACGATGATCAAAAATGTCATTCAGCATACTTTGCATACTTACAGACACCTTAATCCCAATGCTGTTTTTGAGTTGATCAAATATTGAGTAAGGTCTGAGACTATGAGTTGTTCAAGCGTGAAAGCCCGTCAACATAGAATTGATAAAAAAAAAATGAATAATATTGTTCTTTTAGAGGAAAATCATATTCAAAATCCTATCCCTGATACTAAAGCTAATCTTGATAAAGCAAAACAGGAACTCAAAGATATATATGACAGAAAAATCAAGGGTATCATAATCCGTTCTGGAGCAAGGTGGTCGGAAGAAGGTGAGCGGAATACTAGCTATTTCTTAAACCTAGAAAATCGTAATCGAAAGTATAATGTTATTCGTAAATTAGATCGTGGTAATGGCCAATTCATTACCAGCACTAAGGATATATTAAAACTAGAGAAAGATTATTTCAGTAATATTTACAAGTCTTCTTTTGTGGACAATTCGAAATATGTGTTTTTATCTTCTTATTTTAATGATTTACCGGCCTCCGTAAAACTAAGTGATAACGAGCGTGACTCTTGTGAAGGCTTTCTTACATATGAGGAATGTAAAAAAGCGGTTTTTTCTATGAAACTAAATAAATCTCCTGGTACCGATGGGCTACTAATTGAATTGTATAAAACCTTTTGGGATGATATTGGTAGTATGGTAGTACAGTCGCTAAATTTTGCTTTTTCCTGTGGTCATTTAACTCATGAGCAAGGTAGAAGTGTTATTTCATTAATTCCCAAAGCCGATAAAGATTCAACGAAACTAGAGAATTGGAGACCTATCTCACTGCTTAATGTGGATTACAAAATCGCAGCCAAGTGCATCGCTGAGCGTATGAAAAATGTTTTAGATGTTATAGTGAATCATGATCAAACCGGTTTTCTTAAAAACCGGTATATAGGGGAAAACGTTCGTATCATTCTTGACATTATAGATTTTACCAATGAAAATAATATTCCAGGCTTTCTTCTTTTTTAGACTTTCGTAAAGCTTTTGATACCCTTGAATGGCCATTCTTGTTTAAAACTCTGGATTATTTTCACTTTGGTAATGACATTAAACGCTGGATCAAAACCCTTTATTCTATTCCTACTTCTTGTGCTTTGAACAATGGACATTCCTCAGGTTTCTTTAAAATAACTCGTGGTGTAAGGCAAGGGTGTCCATTGAGTCCATACTTGTTTATCCTTTGTATAGAGATTATGTCTATTGTATTACGTCATAACGATGATTTTATTGGTATACATGTTTACAATACTGAACTTAACTTAACTCAATATGCGGATGATACAACTTTGATTTTAAATGACAACATATCTTCTTTAAAAGCTGTTTTAGAAATGCTTCATGATTTCGCCCAGGTTTCTGGGCTCACTATCAATTTATCTAAATCTAATTTATTTCCATTAGGACCGTTTGTTAAGAATGTCCCACCACATTTTCAAAATTACGGTTTTAAGATAACACATGGGCCATTAAGATACCTAGGTATTAATATAACCCACCAGAAAGCTGATCTTTATAGTCTCAATTATCTACCCAAGTTGTCTCGTCTCAAAACTCAGCTCAACCTTTGGTCTCAACAAGATCTCACCCCTTTGGGGAAGATTACATTAATTAAAACTTTTGGGATATCCCAACTTGTTTATCTTATTTCTGTTCTACCTAACCCAAATATCAGTTTTGTTAAAAAAGTAAATACTTTTCTTTTCAAGTTTAATGGTCGGGAAAACCAGACAAAGTACGTCGTGTGACTATGTGCCTCCCTTATAACCAGGGAGGTTTGAATATGATTGATCTGTCTAATTTTATTCATGCCATTAAATTATCGTGGGTGAAGAGGTATATTGATACTATGTTTAAGCCATGGAAATTATTTTTTGACTTATATCTCAGTAAATTTGGCAAAGATTTTATATTCAGATGCAATTTCAGTGAATTTGATGTTGTTAAGATTCCTAATCAATTTGTGAGAGATGTGTGTATCTCATGGAGTAAATTAAGTCATATCAAACCTACCTGTAATTTTAACTCCGAAATTATTTGGAACAATCATTCTATTCGTATTGGCAATTCTACAGTTTTTAGTAATAATTATGTCTCAAAGGGTGTTAAATATGTTTCAGATCTATACTCCGGCGCTGGTCATATCTATAATTTTAAATCTTTTAATGATGTTTATGATATAAATTCTAAGAAATTTACATTTTTCTATGGGTTGATCTCTGCCATTCCTAAGCAATGGAAATCTGATATTTGTAGTTTTCAGAGGAAAATACCTTCTTATCAAGAACACGTTTTAAGTAACATCGTACGGGTTAATAAAGTCACAAAGTGGAGTTATAATCATTTATGTCATTCAAACAGGGCGACACATATTACTAAATATTACTCGGATCGTTTTTTTGATATAAATGACAAAGAATGGCAGGGTTTTTTTCTCTAATTGTTTTATAGCAGTCCGCGAAACAAAAATCCATTATTTCCAATTTAAATTCATTCACAAAATACTTCCTGTAAATAGCTACCTCCACAAGTTAAAAATACTAGATAATGACCTTTGTTCCTTTTGTGGTAATGACAGTGAAACCCTCAAGCATCTATTTTGGTCATGTAATATTTCATCTAAGTTTTGGAATGACGTTTTTGTTGATACTTTAAGTGATGTAACTTTAAGTTCGAATTATAAAGTTATTGCTTTTGGTTATACTGATGAAAACTATTATAAATACAATTACATTATTTTTCACGCTAAATATTTTATTTTCACATGTAAATATACCAATACCATACCTACTCTTTATAGATTTAAAACAGCTATGAAGATGATGCTCGAGATGGAAAGAAACTTTTATGTTAAAAAAGGAGTTATGATTATTTTTCATTGTTTAAAGATACATTTTTGAAAGTAACAGTAATTCATAATTTCCCTTTTTTTCTTCTATATTTTCTTTGAAATTGTTTACTTTGTAAAACCTTCACTTTTTTTGTATATTTCTTGAGCTGTTGATTGTTATTGTTTTTGGAAGTTGAATAAATATGTTAAAAAAAAAAAAAAAAAATATACATGAAAATAAAAATTCACAGGAATGTTCCTTTAAAGGTTTAAACTGATGGAGCTGTTCTGTTCATCAGAGAGAGCATTACATTCTGAAACTCTACATAGTGGTATACTTAGAATTATAAAACATATACGTAAGTTGATTTTGTTATAAATTAAGGGACCGTAAGGTATGAAACAAAAGTAGTTTATAATTCATTAGTCTTGGGTGGAACTAGTAATTCAGTACATCAATCTAGCTAATAGACAGATAGATAAG
Organism: Chiridota heheva; assembly: GCA_020152595.1. Taxonomy (NCBI): domain Eukaryota; kingdom Metazoa; phylum Echinodermata; class Holothuroidea; order Apodida; family Chiridotidae; genus Chiridota; species Chiridota heheva. The sequence goes on from JAIGNY010000841.1 coordinate 63,589, forward strand.
TTCCTCTTATTTTCTGGAACCGTACCTTTTCATCTGTATATGTATAGCACCCCAATACAGATTTGAGTAACCTACTACCTTTCGTTAAGCTCAAAAAGAAAAAAGAGACATAGACAGTGAGAAGGCTCCATGCATGCTCACTCTATTCAATAAATCTTATCATTACAATCACCATCACATGCAGAACAGTAGTAAGTAAAAGGCGGATTCCCAAACTTTACGGCTCTAGCCGATAAAAAGAGTTGTATCATTTTTGATTAAATTCTTATAGGCTTTAGCCGATACAAAAATTGTATAATCTTTGATTAAATTCTCATAGGCTCTAGCCGATAAAAAAGTTGTATAATCTTTAATTATATTCTCATAGGCTCTAACCGATACAAAGGTAGATAATCTTTGATTTAATTTTATAAATCATAGGCTCTCATCACCAGCCCAACACCTCATCAAGCATTCCATTTTTCCTCACCAAGCCCGCATCTTCCGTCTATTTCACGGCACCAACCATTCATTAATCCTCCCAATTCTCGCCAAGCTTTCCAGCCGACATATCCAAGAATTATTCAATGGTTCGATAATTCTTGGATATGTCGGCTGGTAAATTTGAGAATAAAAAAAAAACACAATAAGAAACATAACTCGTTTCTTATTGTGGGTTTTGGAATTTTCATTCAATTTTAATGTCGTATTTTAAAAAATAAATTCTACCATCCCAATATCTAATAATATTTGGATTTACTTGTAAATATATCGATGCTCTATAAATTGACGGAAAAACTTCGATATTTCCACTTTCTACATATTTTACAGTTACTTTTTTTGGATTATACGATTTATTTTGCAGACGACAAAGTCTCTCGCTAACATTGTTTACTTCCGGTAAAATATTTTTTTCACTTAATAATTTCATCAATTCAATTTTGTTCTTATAAGTAGAAAAACCTTTTAGTTTATTATTTCTAGCTATATTTGTTAATTCTGCGACGCTATGTTGTTCGGAATTCATCGTTTATTTATAAAAATAAATCTTTAAATAGTTTTATAAATCTTTAAATTAATAACCCACGTTCATTTTATTTCCTTCTGACTGCATGTAAATAAATTTATCGGATATACAGAACAAGTATTTAACATGACTTTATGGAGAATCAAGACGTGAGCGCCTTGAGTGGTACGCAGTGGTATTTTAACCAGATTACCTGGAGAAGTGGTCATGTTTCACTGGGAGGTGGGAGGGGGGGGCAAGGGACATTTTTTAGCCCCTCAGTGCGCGGTGCATTTTGTACCTTACGCTCTTT
>JAIGNY010000842.1:0-63733 GCA_020152595.1 Chiridota heheva
ATCATCGTAACATTGTTTAAGATGATTGCCGAAAACGTTTGGAACATTGATGAGTCAATATAGGCTTAGCCCAAGTAATTTCATTTTATAAAAAAAAATCGCAAATTTGGTCCTTAACTTTCAAGTTTTAACTTGGCTAAAATTCGGAGAGGCATACCATGCTTATCATTCAACATGCATTTGATCGTCGCTACTTGCAAATATGCTTAAATCCGTTCTTACAGTTGCAGTATTAATACTTAAAATATTAAAAATCTAATGCCTTCACTCCGATTTTCAACAAACTTTCGTTTGAACCTAGTTATGCCTAATATTAACGATTTCTTCAAGTACGTAACGGTAGGCTACTTTGAAAGAATGTTACAACACCTGGCTTAAAGAAAGATAATTTTAACTTCTAAAGTTAAAGTTTGAGCAATCCATGATGAATAAATCTTTCAACAACACGACTAGTAATATTTACTTACCTTTGAAAGAATCAGTAAACCATTCTAGCCCCCATTCTTGCAGTTTTTGTTTCACAAATACATCTATCTCTTATGCACGTTGAAAGTCAAGATGGCGTCGAACTTGATTAAATCGTGTATAATCGGATTAACGGAGAATGCCGACAATATCAACCAATTATATTTCGGCATTAGTTTTGGGCTGGCTACCAGTTCAAAATCCGACTAGGGATTGGATCAAATGTTTTCAGTACGGTTTGAATTTGAACAGAATCGGTTTGAATTCGAACCGGACGACTGTTCAAGGCGAAGCGCTTCGGATCAAATAAAAATGAACCGGAAAACTAGTCAAATATTTGACCGGGGATTTTTAAGAGCGTATTATCAAATTAGTACCCTAAACACCTTGCTGTCGTACATTGAAAGAAAATCTAAACTAATATACTACTCGGGGAAAGCTGTACTTCACGAAAGCTCAGATAACATCAAGAGCTTAGTTGTTGTCTATCAAACCTCAACGTACAGTATTCCAACACACCAGATGTCTTTGATCCCAATATTGGTGCATGAGGACTCACACGAAGAGGAAGACACATTGATTCCGATGCATGTTCTTGATGCATCCAAGACTGACAGAGATATCCAAGATATAGATGTGTATTTGCCAGATACAGATGTCTTTGTTTTCCTACCGGATTTGTGTTCAACTAACAGCAATCCAGGCGAGCTCCATTTTGTCACAGGAAAAGTGAAGAGAACAATTGATTTACGCGCAAGATGTTTTGGAAAAGTCGAGAAAAGTCGAGAAAAGTTAAAGACCACTAGCTTGTTCTGATGTTGATTGGTAAGAAATTTTTGCCAATATATCAAAGAGTAGGTGAATAAAGCATTGAATCTAATTCCGATGTACTTCATGTTTTCCAACAATTTAGTGAGAATGGTTTCGACTTGGATATATGTCAAATGTGCTTGAAAGCTTTGTGTCCACAGTGTATGTCAAGAACAGCAAATCCAACACAGTTAAGGAACAGAGATGAGAACTCTTAAAACCCCAAAACCTTGAAGCTGAAAGGTTGCCACCAGCTCTGCGAGCACTGAAACCACACATTTACAGAGAGCCAATCTCATATTGATAAGCGGCAATGAGTTACAAACAGCCACGTCCGCACATACCACCGCTTACTGACAATGGATGGGAGGAAACATCAAATGGGACAATTTCTCTTAACAAATGCCATGAGTTACCTGCATTTCAAACACTTGTTGAACTTGTCAAGTCTGGATGTCATGGAAAATGTGTCAGTAACTCTTTCTGCCAGAAAAACAATTTGTTATGCACAGCACTTTGTAAATAGTGTGACTGTGGTAACATAATAGACTACATTGTGACAAGTCAAAAAATGACTTGGTAAGCAGTAAGCCATTAAGGACATAAGTGAAAAATATTGATGGATTTCGAATAAACTTATTCTGAACCTGAATAGCTGAAAAGACAACTCAATGTCTACTGTTAATGTTACGTTTTTAAACAATATAGACGATTTAATATGTATTATTACAGCTTAATGTTTGTGAATTTTAATCTTAAAATGGCTGCTTAAAATTGCAACAACACTGAATAATGCTATGAACCCACCGGATTTATATTGTAATTAGTGTTGCTAGATATCAAGGACCCTTTCAACAGTGTAAGAATTTAAAATGGTCATTCTGTGATGAGTTTCCTATCCGTCAAAATTGATGAAAACTGGCTTTTGTAATTTAATTTGATATCAGAAAAAATTGAAATTCAAAATAGCCCCTGAAGACGTAGCTAAAAAAATAAGACCCGACTTTTTTCGAAATCAGTGCATCAAAAATAATAACGTAAGCCAATAATATCCGTTGTCACAAATATCTAGCTGGAATTTCAGAAAAAGAGAATTAGAAAATGGCCGCCATTCTAAAATTTAAAATGGAGGCTGAAGTCGTGCCTGAAAAATAGGACTCAATTATTTTCAAATCAGCAAGTCAAAATAAATAAAGTAAGCCAAAAATATCCATTTTGGCACAAAAATCTAGCTGGAATTCCAGGAAAAAAGAGAGAGAAAAAATGGCCGCCATTTTGAAAAACAAAATGGCGGTTGAAGACGAAACAGACAAAAATTAATCAAGCAAGCCAAAAAAAAATCCATTTTGGCGCTAATGTCTAGCTGAATTACATATCCGACCCTACTATAATGATGAACATTTGAATTATTAAAACACAATACGTGCATTCGAATTTAATGATACAGATCATTATGAAATCAAAGGATTCTCAACAATCTATTTATTGTATACACACTACTGTTGTAATATGATAACGTGTTTATGTATTTGCAACAATACAGTATGATTCAATCAATCAGTCATGTACTTACAACAATTGTCTTCATCAGTCCCAAGTTCGCAATCCCACTGGAAATTACACACTAGTGACTTCTCAATAGAAACTCCATATTGACCGAAGCAGGAGAAAAAATTATCTGTAAGGAGATATACATAAAATGGGTTGTTTTATTTCAGTGATGGACTTCTGAAGTTCATCTTATATAAAGCAAGGGTGATAAGCTATCATTTTTTATTGGGCCTTGCTACTATGTAAGTGGGCGTGGATTTATTCTTAACACTTGAATTTTCATATCACTTTTTAAAGGTGACTTGAAATTGCACTGTATTTCCAAAAATGGGAGTCGTATTTACAAAGGATCTCCTCTGTTTACGCCCCTTACTGACTTATCTACCATTCTCATCTTATGATAGTGATAGAGATAAACAAATGCGCATTTCACCCTACCGGCCTCCTAATCGGGAGACATCGGGAGATATTTCGCAATCATTGCTTATAATGCAGGCTATGCAAATTTTACATCTGTTTGTATCAGCAAGTGCAGATGTTTTAAATTGTATTGCTGTTACTTGAAACAAACAAAATTCACCAGTGCAAATTTGTTGTTTACCAGGGTTTTTGATATAATCTTAAGCTGTGAAGAATACACGTAACACATTGCCGAGTCTCTACCCACAGGATTTTTAAACCAGTTATCCACAACAAAGTCTCTTAACTTAAAGTCCATTTATCGTGATTAAGATGTGGCGGCGTAAATTGTATTCCAAAAACAGGTTTGATCGGCCTATCACTGTAAGAACCCGTTGTACCTTTGTGTTTCGACCAATCAAAACACACGAAATGAAATATATTTACCTCCACGTTACAGACGTTAACTGTAAAATAGCAAAATGTAATTTGTGTAATGTGCATCAAAAAGCTCAATTCTTAAAATCAAAAACTATACATTCACCATTTAAGATTCTTGATCAGATGGGTGAAACGGAATGATTCAAGGGTAACTCAACAATCATATTTTAGGTTGAATTAATCAATACCAATATCAGTCCAGAAAGGTCCTACTTTAAGGAACCTGAGCTAATAGACGTCCTGCAGCCGTTTTGTTCATATTTTGCAATAAAAAACAAAACAGAAATATTAAGTGGGAGACCATTTTGTAAAATAGATTGTAAGATCTTACAATGTGTAATTGTATTCTTTAGAATCTGCAATCGTAACTACAAAATCATACTGTTACAAATATTCGGATTTTCAAAAAGAATGTTTCGCGCCAAAAAGGCTTTTTTTTTTTTTTCCTTTTCCTGATTTTTCCTGATATCCAAAAACAAAAACACGGTGTGGGAAACATATAAAATGGAGTGGATAATGTTATGTTTAACCATGAAAGCAAGGAAGGTTTATCACTGAGTTCTAAGTTTCGCCGGGCAAAGAAATTTTTTCGCAGAGTTATTTTGAAGTTGAAAATTATAACACTACATAAGGCTTTAACGTTAGTATAACAAAGCATTATGGGAAATATCACAACATTCGATGTCCATGTTAAAAGAACTAAAGTTCTTAAATTAGGAAACCCATTGGTTCCTTATCTTAAGATTTCTACCGAACTGAACGATGTTGATTATGTTTCATATATATGATAGAGGACTATGAAAGAAACAATTTGGTGTAAAAATCATCTTATTACGTTCTGGTGTTATTTTTTTTAAATAAATTAGTGTTACCTCACAGGGTAAGATATGATGCCATAAAGGTAAATCCAAGACATTTCGTATGTCTTTCTATAGAATAAAAATAATGTTTTTCATTAAATTAGTGCAGTGAAAGGTGCATGAGCAGATGAGAAAAAGCATGTTCTTACAAGATGCATGTTATACCCCATCTCAATAATTAGGCAGAGGCAATTAATTTTCAAAGAAACAAAGTACAATTTCGTTGGGTTTGTCTTTATGATATAACACTTTATAGGTCACTTTTTAACACACTCGCGCAATCTTTGAAATACAATAACCCATAAATGGAAACAAAATATATCAACTTGAGTTTACATCAGATTGTTTCATTAATAGTCATCTATTACATAATGGAAATTAAAATTCACGCAAATACTAATTTAAACATTGTTTTACAGTTCGCTTCGTACCCCCAATCGGGAGAACAGTTTTGTTCTCCCAATCGGGAGAACAGTTTTGTTCTCCCAGTCGGGAGATCAGTTTTGTTCTCCCGATCGGGGGATCCTTTACAGAAGTATTCCACAATGTATCTATCCAAATTCAAAGTTTGTATAGGAAAAACATACAAATCAGGCACATTTCGAGCGAGAGGAACTTAACCACTGCGAAGGGTTCAATTTTTTCCTCACGATTTGAAATAATGGCAAATGAATTATCTTTTTACCGTACGCTTTTAATATCTACTGTGCGATTTGCGACAAATTTGAAGAAAAGTGATGAATTCTTATTATGTGTTACCGTTAGGCAGTCGCGCTTTAACAAGGTTTTCTGAAATTATGAGAAATAACTTGGGGATTTGTGAAAAATATTTAGCAATAACTGCGTGATAGTAACGAAGTTTTGCGAAATTGAACATGAACAAAGGAAACTTTCACCTTCAATGAAATGACTGACAAGCGTCTATGACTGGAGCTTCACAATAAAAATGGCGGCCTCATATATCACTGTAAGCTCAGTGCGCATGCTTGAGTCTCCCGATCGTGGGACTTATTAAGTCCCCAGATCGGCGGTACAAACCGAACTGTTTTAGGAAGGATAATGATGTCATACCGATTACAGAATCGTTAACTGCACTGATCGATGCTGCAAATCCCTTTTCGTTTACGATTTCGTTGGAAACAAAGTTCAGGATTAAAACATTACTCGAAGAAATGAAGTCGAATGGCAAAAGATCTCCTTGTAATGCTTGTTGTCCCTCTGAAGAATAAGAAAAGACATAACACAGATTAACCTTTAAAGGGTTACGTTCAGTGGTCAAGCAAGTTCATCTTAAATTAAAGAGGACTTTAATAGAAACTATAGGGTGGGGAAAGTACCGCATTCTGTTAAGGAGATATTCAAGTTAACGATTGTATTTCTCATATATGTAGAAATGATTTCTTTAAGTTTACTTACTATGGAAGGTTGGTGCCCCAATCATCGTTTAGAGGCGTAACTAGAATTCTACCTACATGACAATTTTTCTAGACTAAAATTTGCACTTGTCCGACTTATCTATAAACAATAGATATGTGTATACAATTATACAATATAGAACTAACTCCCCCTCCCCTCCCCAGCCAGTATCATTGCCAGGCATTTTGGCCCCCTGAGAATGGCTGCAAATCGTGGAGTCCGGAGCAAATTAAGAAGAGTAGGTATAAATGGAAAAAACGATTGAAATGGGTCCCCTGCAAGGGTGAAGATTTCTTGTCTATCCCAAAACGGCTAAAACTCAACACAACCTGACAAAATTCGGAAAATTTAAGTGATGATAAGAAGATAATTTTAAATTTGCATGTTCAAATTTACTCATGATTTGCATTATAGGGTTACCCTTTCTAAACAGGCAGAGGATAAATCTTTTCTGAAAATTGAGAAAATTTGGGAAACATTGTGCAGGCGTTCATGTGTGAAGCTTTGGTATAAAGTTTTCTTGTTTTTTTGGCTCAAAGTGGCTTAAAATCAACACATTATATGATTAATAAAAATAAGTGCATTTTAAATTATAATGTAAAAATCTACTCAGACATGTCACATAAGCATTTGGGTTACCATTTCTAAACACTGTCAGGCCGAGGATGAATGTTCTCTGAAGATTGAGAAAATTTGGGGAAAATTGTTGGGTTCATGGTTTAAAATTAACACAAAAATTCAAAATGTAATTGATGAAAAGAAGAACATATCAAATTCGAATGCTAAATATACTCTAAAAAGCAATTTGGGTTACCATTTCTAAAGAGGCAGGGAGAAATTGAGCAAAATCAGCCAAAATTGATAGGTTAATGGTCGAAGTTCTGGTAGGGTCCAGGGGGCTGCAGATTTCTTGTTTTTGATGCCCAAAAATGACCCATCATCATCGGGATTTTGGATTGTAAGCGTAAGTGGATGGGCATCTTTCATATACATCCCAGTTGCCCAACCCGAACCCAATCAGTACTGAGTCGAATGGAGATAATTCTGATACCTAAACTATTCGGGAATGACTGAGATGTATCTCTGATTTAAACATTAAATCCGAAATCTTACATCTCTGCCCGACTAGGTGCCCAAGTATGATGTTGTCAGTATCATGATGCCGAGTTGGGAGGACATCTCTCTGATGTCTAGACGTTTCGGGCAAGGCTGAAATGTATATCTGGTTTAAAAAGTACATCTGACAATTTACATCTCTGTCCAACAAAGTGCCCAATTATGATGTTGTCAACATCATGCCGAGTCGGCGATTGAGAGAACATGAATCTAATATCTGAGTCGGGCATGACTGATAAGTATATCCGACAGTGTATACATCTCTGTCCGACTAAGATCAGTGTTCGGCCAATTAGGGAGGGGGAGACTTGCACAGGAAAGAAGATAACAAAACAACTATGACATTATGCATTTTCAGAAGCATTTTGTCCTTGTGTAACCATATTGATTTTCCCACATTTTTCACACTCTTGGTCATTTGTTTTCCCAATAAAATAGTCAAACTTGGAACTGGCCGACAATGTATTACAAATAAAAGTGTTTCAATTTTGTACTTTTTGAAAAAAAAATCTTTCGTCAAACTTTCTTCGGGCTATCGGGTGGCAATAATTAAAATTACTATTTTCTAGACATACTGTATCCAATGGTTTTTAAACAGTTGTAGTCACAAAATGGCCGGAATATATGATAGAATACATAGAGACTGAGGAATCTGAGTACGTGATGTCACAACTAGCCTGATTTCAGTCGTTTATATACAAATGATATGTTTCCCTAATAAACTACGGTTTTTAATAACTTTCTTCTCCATCTTATTACTTTTAAAGTTTTTGTTGATATGAGGTGTGATTTGGTTTGTTGATGTTTAACGGCACCGCGACAGTCAGAGTCAAATGTGCCAAGAAGGTGTTAATAAATTATGGTGTAAGAAAAAGGATAGTGAGGACATGGAAGGTTAAGGGAGATAAAGGAGAAATAGCTGAATGTGGGAGAAAATTGTAGCTGAAAAGAAAGGGTGTGTAAGGTTTGATGTAGAAGGGGAGATGGGGAGGGGATTACAGTATATGTAATGGAAGAGGTTGTTGCGGAGGAAGTTTATGTTTGAGGAAGAATTGTCTTTCAATAGGTCTGAGATTGAGGAGAGTGAGGAGAGAAAAGATCTGGCGTTCTGGTATAGAGACAGGTTAGGAAAATATGCTTGATGGAGAGATCGATGTTACAAGTGGAGCAGGGAGGGGCAGGGGAGCCGGAAAAGAGATGGATTGAGTAAGAGAGGAGCGGCCGAGGCAGATGCGGGTGACAACGATGTCTTCCTGCGACTGTGATTATGCAGAGGGGTGTTGCTCTCGACTTTGGGTTTGGTGGTGTAAAGTTTATTACTGGTTTGTAATTCCAGGAGTTTTGCCAGGTTTTTTGATGTAGTTGGAGACGGAAAGACGGAGGTCTGAGTGTGGAATGGGAAAAGGAGAGATGTTATTTGACAGAGCTTTGATGGCGGCTCTCTCGTTGCCAAGGATGCCGACGTGGCTGGAAATCCAGAAGAAAAAAAATGTTCTTTCCTCCTAGGGAGGAAAGAGTGTGGAATTTGTTGAGAATTTGTAAAATGAGAAGGTTGAGCCAGAGCATGTCGATGATGCCAGTAGGGACGGACTTTCAGTCAGAGAAGATAACGAAACGGGAGCGAAAAGAGAGTTTATGAAGTTTAAGGCTAGGAGGATGGCCTTCGCCTCGGCAGACTAGATAGAGGTGCCGTCGGGTAACCTTCAGGAGAGGGGGAGGCCTTAACCATTCAAGTAATCGTATAAACTATCTACAGTGTCATGCCATCCTTTTCAAAATCGTGTCCTCGTGACGGGATTAAGCCTTTACCCCCTTGCTCCCAGGTCCCGACATCGCTGACTTCAAGGGCACTTTTCAACACACTTTTCTAATCTTTAAAATGCAATAACTCCGAGACGAATGAAATATCAACATGGTCATTGTTGTCATCAGTTTCTTTCTTTAATCCACTGCAATATAAATGAAAATTAAAGTTCACGGCAACATTTCTTAAAGTAAAACAAAATAAGCTAAAAGCAAGCCTAATAACAAGTTCTCCGACTTTCTTCGTCTAAAATATGGAGGGCCTGGCTCTTTCCCTCTTATATCCACTTCTGTAGTTATGTGTGCCCTACTGCAAAGAAAACAGTATCGCAAGTTCTTGAATCCGTGGTAACTTTTGAATTCAAAATAGGATATCGCATTGCTCTAGTTCAGGAACCTAAGAACAGGGACTGCGGAGCAATTTTGGAAGTGGTGGGGGCTGAAAAAGTAGTAAATTGTGATAAATAAAGGCGACATCACATTCATATCATATTCATGTTAAACCCTATACAGTAACTATCAACCACGGTACACTGTTAGGCAAGGGCGTATGAAGGTTCACCCCTCAAGAAGGTGGGGGAGGGGACGGGCAAGAACCCCAACAATTTCCCGGTCACAAAGAAAAATTACACAAGTAAGTTCCATCACTGACTCCATTCAGAAAATCTAATCTAAAATTGTTTGACAAATTTCCTTTCTTTTATCAGTTTATTTCAGGCAATTTTCTTCAATTTTGAAAAACGTTTTGCCAATTTGTTGACAACTTCATATAATTTAATTTTTCTCAAGTTTATATTAATAATTTCCCAATTTGACCTCCCAATCGTGAAAGCCAGGAAGGTAAAATCTTCTTAGGTCGTTGATATTATTTTTTGCACATCAGCAAAAACTGGGGGATAAAGCCGCCCCCCTACTTTTTCTCTCCGGCACCCCCGTCTCCGAGGTCCCTGAAGAATGATTTACATTTGTAAAATTATGTATCTATTTTACTATATCTTAATAATACTCATTTTAAAAGTAGTGTTTTGCATTGTTCATGAGCTCACACTACCGTATTTTTTTCTGTCTTTCTCGTATTGCAAATACTAAACTAAGCGTTTACGAGAGCCAGGTTGCCTGTGCATGAACAGTGCATCCGCCCTCCCAGGCATGCCAGACCTCTACCAGTGAAGGACATACCTTAAACACGCTCTCGATTGGTAGATCTCCCAATCGGGAGATTTTGTGTCAATATAACCTACAATGCATCTTTCCAAATTTAAATCTCTCTAAAGAAATACATAACGGTAAAATAGGCTTAAGCCAAATGTAGAAAAAATGCATGCGAAATATTCAAATTTTATCGGTGTAACAGAACAATTATATTATTTTCTCCATTTTTACCACCAGGGATTGTAGCGTGATGTTTAAAAATTATTTTAGATATTTTTTGAAGAGCAGATTTGAAAAGTTTGATCACCAGCAGAGCTTAAAATCATACAGAATCATTAATTGCAATATCATTTCCAAAGTACACAACTTTAGAATTACATAACTTGACAAGCAAAAAAACAAAAAACACCGCTGAACTTATTAACAATTTAAATTATGGTCACTGTCTCGATCTCCCAATCGAGAGATATTTCCATCGGGAACGTGAACTGGACTTTTAAAGGATACTAAGAACCTTAATAACAATGGAATGAGTGCGTCTTCGCCACTCCTCATCTCACCCTAAATTTACCTCCCGTCCCTCCATTACATCCTAGCTCTCTATTTGTCTTTCTTCTGGTAACGTTGAATAAACGAATAAACACAACCTTTAAATTCTTCCTACCAATTGAATCGGATTGGGAATTTAATATCGATTAATAATTAGATATTAGCATAAATATTTCTTCAAACTTAAGTATTTTCATATTTAATACGAAAACTCGTCATCTTTAGTTCTGCTTAAGCAAAGAAGCTCTGTTGTATTTTCATTTAGGCAAGACACAAATATCTTAATTGTTATTCATGTGAGGAATGCATTTTGTTTATTTCTTTTTGTCTCTATTCTATAACTTTTTTTCATGTGAGGCACAATAATAATTATACTTTTTTTCCCAAGCATGTTCTGGGCAGAAATCAATTGTTTGCAGCAAATGAACAAAATATATGTGGACGGATGGACAGATAAACAAACAGGAGGCGGACGAACGGTAAACATGGTATATCCCCATTCACCAGCTTCGTTGAACATAGCATGACAACGGTTTGTAATATATACTATAGACCGCAATACAGCATACTCACAACTCACAATCTGACACTTGGGCTCATTAATATCATATACTTTACACGACTTCAAATAATTGTTTTTATTTATTCGTATGGCCTTTTGGCTTGGAAGGTGCGTCTCCGGTATATTTTATTTGCCTTCAACCGTGGATGGGATTTTTCCACCAAAGAGGGTGTGCGTGTGTGTGCGGGGAGGAAAGAAGGAAGGGGGAGGGGTCATAACATGAAAGTTACCATCCGAAGTAAGGGGTTCATAAAACAAATATCCTAAAATCACACTAAAATGCAAACAAATCACCATGCAAAAGATTTGAGTATGAAAAAATGTGTATGTGTGTGTGCAGTGTCTCTATATATGTGTGTGTGTGTATGTGTGCACACCAACCCCTCTCTATTTCCAAGCCCATTGTAGTTTTTACGTTTATTATCCCAAAAAAATACCAAAGTAGGTCCAAATCACTATTCCGACTTATTTACTGCTTACCTTTAGAAGCTGGAATTTCAAACTGTTCTCTGTAGTACAAGAAGTCGAAAACTTTTCCGTCGAAAATGAATAAAAGTGGAGGCGCAGATGGAATCCTGCTGGCGCTACAAAAGACCACACCACAGCGGAACTACTCGGATATCGTCCAGGAAAACCCGGCGATGTAAAATTGATCCATTCAAAAGTAGGCATTGGATCTGTAAATAACAAAAAGAGAAGTGTGCTCTTATTTAAGAAAAACCTTTTGCCACCCCCCCTTCCCTTCCCGTAAAATCAAGCGAAAAAGTATAAGTCTAATAGATGTTATATCTGCTCAAATTCGCCCTCTCGAAAGGCTTGAGCCCCCTTTGTGGAAAGCAGGGCCGGATTTCGCCATGTGGAGGCCCATGGGCAACTTTAGGAGTGGAGGCCCACACTACTCTTATGACCGCCGTCCTGGGGGATGGGGTGTACCCCTTTGGAATGTTTTGGAATAATTAAGGGTACTTAGATGCAAAATGGTGCAGTATTTTGTAATTTTTAAAGTAAATTTATGTTCAAGAATTTTCATTTTGTTAGCCTGTTTGCCTGCCCAATTTTAGTGCAAATGAAGAGGTTGCTACCACTCTTACCAATGCAAATAAACAGGTTGCTACCACATTATTCCCTTACAATGTTTTTTCATGAAATATGTGGAGGCCCCTGGTTGTGGAGGCCCATGGGCAACTACCCACGTTGCCCATTGCCAAATCCTGCCCTGGTGGAAAGCCCTCGCTAGTCGCTACGGGCTTCATTATAAAGTCACACAGACTACGTACAGTTTTCTCCTTGTCTTTGGTTTTTGGTGAGGTTCTCTTATTACAATTAGTCTAACTTCTTCTAGTCAGCGGTGTCGGTGCACGGGTGAATCCTTCTACCTTGTTCTTGAGTGAGAGAGCAAAGGGGGGGCATTTTAAAGTTAGGGTGGACAGGGGCAGAAGGTGCACTTTCCCCCCATTTTGTTTAAAAACTAATAAAAGTGCCCTTCAAGTACTGTCAAAAAAGTGTCCTCATGCACCGAGTTCCTTTCGACACCCCTGATCCTAGTCCTACGTTTCCATTTCCTTTGAGGATTTGAAATCATAATTTCACATCTTTAAAAGTTTTTCATTTATTTCTCTATAAATTGAAGATGGCTAGACCCTGCAATGATTGTTCCTACTATACAAATACATTGTTATCATTAAATCATTTTTTGGCAGGCTTCCTAACCAAACCTGGGTTTCTCACAGCAAGAGCTTTAAAGAACGGGGAACATTTTAGGCTTTTAATACAATTCTAAACAGAATGTATTATCTAAATTACGACAGTAGTAATTGTAGTTTAAAGAATTTTATAATGAATGCAAAGGGTGTGCGGTGTATAAAAGGGAGGTATGACGCGTACAGCTCAATATCTTGTAATTCTTAAAATTATGTCCTAAATTTCAGTCGCTGAAAATCTGTATACTGTACACTGCCATGACTGTGACGTCGCGCTGGTAAATGCTTTGAAATATGTGTACAATATCCTCTGGACGGACTAGGATATCAACATGATTTACACCGATTTGTTTTGTTAATATTCCTCTATCATATATATAAAAAAAACACGGGAATATTCCTTTAACTTGCAATGTTATTGGTACGCCACTTGAGCATCAAGATACAGAATAACAGGCTCTTCTTCATCTAAGGAGAAGAAGATTCACTTTATTATTTTTATCTTACCACAATCCGCTTCATCGGAACCATCCAAGCAAAACCAATGGTAGTTGCAAACATCAGACGGTGGTATAATTGTTGAGTTATCATCGCACACTGAAAGAAATGTAAAAGATTACAATTAGTCACGTGACACCAATCTACTGGTTATAGCTTATTTCAGTGGATCAACAAGCAAGCTTTTTACCTCCGCCAACCTGCCAACAAAGTTGGACGGAAGTTATGTTTTTGCCTCCGTTTGTTTGTTTTTTGTGTCTTTGTTTGTCATTAATATATCTCAAAAACTCAGTAGTAACTGTATTTGGATCAAATTTTGTGTGGGGTTTTGTTGCTGCTTAAGGGTAAAGTGATTACAATTTGAGACATATTGGAACAGGGGAAGGGTGCAAATGGAAAGATGCAGACATTTTAAGGTGAGTTTGTTTGTCATTATTATATCCCAAGAACTGATAATTGGATTTGAATTAAATTTTATATGTGGTTTTATTATTGCTTAAGTAACAAGTGATTTAAATTTGGGACGTATTGATACACGGGATTGGCAAAAATCGAGGGGTAAGGTTGTTTAGGGTAAGTTCTGTCAAGACACAATTGAAACTTTTTAATGGAATGTGATGAACAATGACTTCACGCCATGAAAAGAATCCAACAATCAATTTTTTGGACTCATTGAAAATTAAATCAAGTGTCCTCTATGATAAGAACAATGGTTTCTGCTATAAATGGAAAATGTTGAAATGTGAATCATAACCGAATGGAACTCAAACAATGAATGCTTAGCCTGAATGAAACTGAAAACAATGATATGGCCTTGGAAGAAACCATTCAAAAGATATCTTCAATTGTTCAGAATGTACATGATTCTTACAGATCAAAACTTGGGAATAAATCTTGGTGGGCCTATGCTATTTCTGAGGTAAATTATAGTGGGTATGGGGATCAAATAAACTCTTAAACTATTCCAGGCATGTTGGAATTGCAATGGGGAAAATGTATGCGCTGCTTTACAGAGGGCTTATATCTTGTAGGGCTGAGGTCTTATATATAATATTTTCAAGATTAAAGCTGTCTTACCTGACGGGTGTAGTAGTGTAGGTCTACTACGGAAGGTTGGCGCCCTCATTTTACTTTTTTTACTATAAGAATTATTTTCCCTTTGAATTTCCTTCAGAGCTGCATGTTGGTAATTCAAACATACCCTTACTAGATTAGGTTTTACTACTTTCCTGAGATATCTATGAATGGTTTTTAATCCGTAAAATAACATGACAAATATCTATCAGAAGATGTGACATCACTACTAGTCAAGATATCAGACGTTTCTACACAAATTATACCAAACTTCATATCACGAAATAAGACTTTTGAATGCTTTCTTCACTATTCTGTTTGTTTTAAAGTCCTCTTTCATTTGTAAGATAAACCTCTGACTCAACCAATGAACGAATCATTTAAGTGTTACAAATCTTTGAGCAAGCATTGGAGCTACAACATGAAATTGGAGAAAAAAATGTTTTCGGTATTACAGTGTTTATTTGCGCTACCTGTCTGTATTTCCTGTTTGTCAAGTATATTCATTCTTCTTGCCATCAATTATGTTCATTCTCACTTACAACCTCGTCTTTCCTGTACTGTCCTTGTTAACATGCTCCCGAGTCTCTGACTCTCCAAACTTCTTGTATTCGTCGCAACCTCTTTCATCTCAGGCATCAAATTTGCCTCTAAACGCCCCAGGAACTGGTTACCATGTCTTATTTGGCTCTAGTAATTATTCACATCACTCACTTGCAAGTTATCTTTGTATCAATGGGCAATTACATTCATACAAATCAAGTTAGAAATTGTCAAAATTCAAGTCACGCAGGAAAAATTACTCCTTTTATTCCTAACCCTTTTCTGGTAATATTGAAAGCAAAATATTCTTGCAAACAATGCAACAAATCTGTCAAAAATAACCAGAAAGGTATTAGTTGTGATGATTGTGACTTGTGGGTTCATAGTAAGTGTGCAGGCATTAGTAATGCAGCTTACAATACTCTTGCATCATTATCTGATGATTGGTTTTGTTCAGAATGTTTGGCACCTTGTGGCCTGTGTGGACTCCAGTGTAGGAGATCTGAAACAGCAGTACAGTGTGACAATTGTGATCTATGGATCCACACTAAGTGCTGTAGCATTGACGACTCAAATTACAGCGATCTCATGCATTCTAGCTGTACCTAAGTGTGTGACACTTGTGAGTTCATGAACTTCTCTGATTCTTTCTTCTCAACTAACAATTTCATCAACTGTACTAACTCACATAAACCACTTCAAAATTGTTCTGCTGGCCCTCACTCAGGGTTTAACCACCATCCCGATGTCAAATTGAAATCCTAAAAGGGAAAAAAGGAGGTTCTAAAACTTCTTCTTATCAACTTTCAGAGTGTTCGAAACAAGACTGCCTCTGTGGAAAGTCTTATCAAAGAAAATTACCCATATGTCATTATTGGCACTGAAACCTGGCTTAATTTTGAAATTACCAGCGCTGAAATTTTCCCGGACAACTATACAGTCGTTGCAAAGATAGAAATTTAGATGGTTATGGTGGTGTATTACAGGCAACAAACACTGACCTGGTTTTCACTGAGCTTACTAAATTAGACTCTGACTGTGAAATTATCTGGAACAAATTTTAATTTCCTAAGGAAAAGAGCATGTATATAGAAACATTTTACAGACCCAGTCACAATAATCTCACTAGCCTACTTGAGTTGAAAAATCCCTCCAAAAGCTTGGTAAAAATGCTGACAAAAACAATGCTATTCTTGCTGGTGATTTCAACCAACCTAACATTGACTGAAGTCAAAACATTATTTCAGGAACAAACGCTTCTTCCGAAGCAGCCAAAATTCTTCTTGAAGTGACCAATTTATTCAGTCTCACACAAATGGTGCAGTCACCCACCAGAGATAACAACATCCTTGATCTTGTTTTTACTAACAATTCACCAGCTGTTACCTCGCCTAAAGTCATTCCCGGTGTAAGTGACCATGATATTGTTGAATTGACCCTAAATATTTCCCCTCCTCGTAAAAAGTTGCCTAATCTTAAAATCTATTTAAAAAAAAAAGCTAACATAAAACGAATAAAAGAAGACCTGACCAAATTTAAACTGCAATATTATAGTCAATTCAATAACTCCATTGATGTTGATGAAAAATATATTTTCTTTAAACAGGAAATTAAACTGATTATTGATAAAAAAAAAACACGCCTCACAAATTAACCTCAAGTAAACTAAATCTGCCCTGGTTCACCCGCATCCAACGCCGTTTCTGCAGGGAAAAAACATAACCTGTTTAAAAAAGCTAAGACTAATCAACAAGCAAATGACTGGACTACCTATAAAAGCTTTAGGAAGGCTGTCCGTAAAAACCTAAAAGAAGCTAGAAACACCTTCATCTGTGATACACTTGAAAACTCACTTAACGAAACCCAAAGGCATTCTGATCCTATATCAAAAGATTAAGAAATAACTCTGTAGGTGTGTCTGATCTACTAAATAATGGTAAACTCTGCAGTGACAGTAAAACTAAAGCTAACATTCTAAATGACCAGTTTTTCAGTGTTTTCACAAAAGAAAACACATCCCAAATCCCTGTAACTAAGCCACTGTCCAACAGTAAAATAACCCAACTTATGATTACCCCAGAGGGTGTCAAAAAGCAATTGCATAACCTAGACCCCAACAAGGTCTCGGGTCCTGACCAAATACCACCATGGGTTCTAAAATCACGCGCTGATGACCTCTATGAAATTCTAACTGATCTCTTTCAAACCTCTGTCGATAATGGTACTATCCCTAACAAGTGGTAAGAAGCAAACATATGTAGCGTTTTTTTAAAAGGTGATAAACAAAAACCCAGCTAATTACAGACCTGTTTCCCTCACCTGCGTTTGTAGTAAATTCTTTGAGCATATAATCCACTCACATGTGATGAAATTCCTCGATGAGCATAAATTTTTAACTGATTTACAACATGGCTTCCGTGCAAAAAGATCCTCTTAACTCCTCTTAACAATAAATGATATCTCTAAACAAATTGACCAAAACAGTAACGTCTCTATGGCTATACTTGACTTCTCAAAAGCCTTTGATAAAGTCCCACGCCAGCGCCTGTTATCCAAACTTTCCGCCTATGGCATTGATGGAAATTTCCTGGCCTGGTTTGCATCATTCCTCAACAACCGCATAGAGCGTGTTGTCTGTGATGGTGAAATCTCTGATTCTAAGCAGGTTTTATCCGGTGTACCACAAGGTACTGTTTTGGGTTCATTACTTTTCCTTTTATATGTAAATGACATCCCTGATAATATAAACAGCACAGTTAGACTTCTTGCTGATGACTGCCTTGTGTACAGAACAATTGATAAGCCCTCTGACCAACACATCCTCCAAGATGATCTTAACAAACTTTAACAATGGCAAAACAAATGGCAAATTAATTTCAACCCCTCTAAATGCTACATCTTGTCAATTTCCTCTAAGGAATGCTTTAAATCACCTGTTTACACCTTATGCAACCAGCCACTAAAACATTTCAACTCCCACCTATACCTAGGTGTTAAAATTGATGATAAACTTGGATGGGATAAAGATATACATAAGATAACCATGAAAGCTAACTCTCTACTTGGCTTATTAAAACGTAACCTCTCAAACTGTCCCACCGACGATAAATCCACTGCTTATAAAGCTCTAGTCAGGCCAGTACTTAAGTACGCATCAGCAGTCTGGGACCCCCATCACCAGTGCGATGTGGATAAACTTGAATTTATTCAAAGGAGAGCAGCCAGGTTCTGTATGGCAGACTACTTTTATAAATCTAGTGTAAAAAACATGCTTCATAAATTAGATTGGCCCCTGCTAAAAACAAGAAGATACAACACCTGGCTAAATATGCTATATAAAATCAGTAATAATGTTGTCGCCATCAATACAGATGAACTTATCCCCACCGTCAGAACTAATACAAGAAATGACCATGACCTAAATTTATAGGTTCGCTATGCTAAAAAGAATGTATATAAACACTTTTTCTTTCCTTACACACTAGTGGATTGGAATGCTTTGCCGTCAGACATTGTACATGCACCAAGTCTCAACTGTTGCAAAGTTAAACTTACTAACACTTGTATTGCTAACTAGTTTTTTGTTTATATTTTTTTTACTCATACTTTTTACGCTTGGTTGGCGTTCATCCTCTTGAAAGATTTTTGCCAATTTAACAGATAAAGATTCAGATCCAGAAAACGTACTATTAACCGCATGAAAGCAGCAATATATTACATAAATATTAAAGTGCGTATTACATGAGGAGTAGAGGTCGTTAGCCTCTGTGATGAAAATATTTCTTTACAAAATTTCAACTGAAGTTAGTCATGCATGCTCTTTGCAGACAAACCACTTAGATCTAAATGCTTTAAACAGCCAACTATTGTTGCTCAGTAAGCTTTCTACTTTACCACCCTGAACTAATAAGGCAAGCAAATACACTGCACTTGCTGGTAAACAATAGATTCTTTCATTGAATCAGTGGAGCGGGAAACCCTCCGCAGACATCCACTTAGCTCTAAATGCTTTAAACAGCTATCTATTGTTGTTCATCAAGCTTTCTGCTTCACTACCCTAAACTAATAAAGCAAGCGAATACACTGCATTTGCTGATTAAAAATAGAACCTTTCATTGAATCAGTGGAGCGGAAAGTTCAGACAGAGCTATTATCACACAAATGGTTGTGGTTTTTGACATGCAGCAAGTTTAAGCTTTCTAAAATCCACCTTACGGCGGATATTTTCATAAATTGTAGTAATGGTATTTACACAGCATGTATCCATTTACAGTCATTTGAATCTTAAGGCCTCTGGTCGAAATAAAATAATGGGGTACCACACTGCAAAAAACATTAGGAACAAGAACTGTTGGAAGGACAGTATGCTCGACTATTCAAAGATTGTATTTTTGGGACTAATACATGTTATTACAAGAGTGATAAATCCTTGTTTTCTTGCTATTTGTTTGTTACTGTATGTTGTCTTTAGTTAGCTATTCTGTTTCTGAAAGAGATTGCAAGGATTTAACGAAACAATTGGGAGAGGATAAAGCTGTCATTTAGCATTAGTTTGATAACCCTGTTAGAATTCTGACAAAATCTCCCTGGTCAAATATGTGTTCCATTGACATATCCTGATTAAATTCACCATTTCCTGGTTAAATTCACCATTTTCTGGTTAATTCATTTGACATGTTTGTCCTGGCTAGAATAACCATGATTTAGGGTTAATTTTACTGACCAGAAAATCCTGGTCATAATACCCAGGAATATGTCGGTGACTACATTGTTCTTGGTTGGAATTTAGGATTGTTGTGGTTAAATTTAAACGATGTGTTTTTAGCGTGTAGTATATGGGAAGTATATACAGAAATAGGGTAGCAGAGGCAGATGATTTCAAATTACTTGAGCTTTAAAAGATGCACTTACATTTTCATTTGCATTGTTAATTTTCACATTTTGCTACAAGCTTTATAATATCTTTAAGTTTTCCCAGGTATTTTAAGACCAAAAAAGCTCAAGCTTACCTCACCCAGTCACTCAGAAACTTTAGTTCTATCAATTGAATAACAAAGAAAGGAGAGACCTTGACTTGCAGTGTCAATGAAAGAATGTCGTTAGGCTGTCTGTTCTCAGGGGTCATTGAATTTGCTATTTTTGTTTATATTTAGCCCATGACTTATTTACATGTAAATGCATGATCTGGTTAAGGAATCTTGTTTATCTGCATGCATTATGTAACTTCACACTCCGAATTGCTCAAAATTCCTTGTATTGTTCTACTGAGCTGTGCTAAGAGGGTTATATTTTTGTGTGTAGTCAGAATGTTTTTTGAATTTGCACAGGGAATTACTATGGCTTGAAGGAGAAATGTTAGGGTGTAAAGAAAAACGCCACAACTTAATGAACATGTATTAAAAAAGAAAGTAAGTTTGTTGAGGAGAAAATAAACTTCAATGGAAATGTACATATTCTATTGTGTATTTATGTTTCACTGGCGAACACCCCCTTTCCAACCTGTACCCTCCCAAGCCCTACACATTCCCAGAACTACATCCTGGAATGTAATATAACTTCCAATTTAAGAAAATATGTGTGTCAAGCAAAGTCAAGCGGCATGGAAAATCTACAATAACATTAAAGCAAAATAATGCGAGACAATATTGTTTAATATATGAGAAACTAGACATTGGAAACAATACAAATCCCCTTACCTTTAATAATGCATATTAAAGACTCTCCCACATTCCATCCCAACCTGTCCCAAAGGTCATCCCACGCCTATACTCCATGCAATCATACCTGAAAACCAGATATTGTATGTCATTCCACCACTTGCATGACCCACGTGCCATCACAAGTGAAATCCAGAGGACACCCCACCACATGCCATTCCGCCCTGTCCCACATGTCGACCAACCCTCTTCCACATGCAAACCCATCATGTTACACATGCCAACCCATCCTGTTTCACATGCCAACCTACCTTGTTTTACATGCCAATCCACCCTGTCTAACATGCAAACGCATCCTGACCAACATCCCACCCCACCTTGCCCTACATTACATACCAATCCACCCTGTCCCATATGAAATCCCACCCTCATTTTAATTCCTTTAGCTACTTTATCATAATGTCATCTTCTATCCCACATTCTGCTTATTGTTTATATTACCCAAACCCCTAATTTAACATTTTTTAGAAGCAAGGAAATTTGTAGTTGCTTCTTTATTCATGCCAAGAACACATTGATTGTTATTCATGTCATGAATGGCAATATCATAACAAAACTAGAAATGTGAAGTTAGTAAGTGATAAGTCATATACTTTATTTGTTTTCTTCTCAGATCAATTATTTTGCAGCAGTCTATTGTTAATAACCTAATTGATATGCACACTCTGCTATATCTCACCATTAAGTGTGAACAATGCTCTTCACATGTACTGTATGATCATTTCTTTAATAAATCATCATACACACTATAATTCAAGAGATACCACATATACAAATATTTTAATTGGTATGCAAATAAGCTAATTAGTATGCAAACACAATCCCTAAATGATGCTCATGTAAACAGTACCCATATCCTCTACCGCTATGCCAAGTTACATGAATGTATACCATTCATGAAAACTTTAACCAAAAACTTTAATCAAACTTTACACAAATTTTAACCGGACAAATATTCTAATTGTTATGCAAATTAGTATGCACACACAACCCACAAATCGTGCTTATTTGGACAGTATTCTAAAAACCTCTTAGCCAAATATTTGAGCCAAAACGTCGACCGAACGCCGACGCCGGCGCCGGCTGTAGTCGAATAGCTGTACTATTCTTTGAATAGTCATGCTAGAAAGTGGTAATATTTTGCCGTTTAGCACACAAAAACACCGTTTAGTCTAAAATGTAAATCAGCAAATTATCTAAATCTTTTAAAATTCTATGCCGTGATTTCTATAAACATAATTTGAAAGAGTATTAAAATCAGAGCCCATCAGTTTTTATTTATTTATTTTTTTACCTTTGGAATAGTTGATGAGTTATGGCTGATCAAATTTTGATCAGTGCTTACTTTATGCGAAATGTGTGCAGTATGACTGCAGTGTGAACAAATCAAAATCTTTATGTAATTCTTTCAATCTATTTCCTAAGAAATATTCCCGTGATTTTTCATTCTGATGTATATGGTAGAGGACTATTAAATACACAATTTGGTGTACAAATTATATTGATATTTTATTCTGTTGTGGATTTATTGTATTTCAAATATTTCACCAGTGTGACCTCGTAGTGTACAGCGTGATGTCACAAAGGCAGGCCTAAGACAATTTTGATATATTTCTTTGCAATAAATTAGCAATGGATGCTGAAGTCCTTATACGGATATTTCAGCTGACGTTATGAGGTCACATGGCTGTTTACATCGCCATTTTGTAAAGTATACTGCCGTCTGCTGTACACTTACATACGTTTGCATGTTGTTATATAAGATTAGTTTTGTAAGTAGTATGCTGGAATCTTGCTGTGCCGTTGGTTGCACTAACTAATAGATGTGCTTATACTCCACTAATAAACATTACTTGAAGTACTTGGAGTGCTATTTTTTCTTTAAAGTAACATTTTATATTAAAAATTAATTCATGTGGCCAATTTATTCAACCAGCGCGTGTTTATATGCCAAGCGCGTGTTTATATGCCCAGCACAGCAAGTGTTTTCATCACCAGCGCGTGCTAGCACGGTTTAGATCAAGTCTTGTTTGTTTTACGTGTGATGTGACTGAGCAGTGTGAAGATCAGACGCGTGAAAAACTTAACGCGCAAAGCTTTACCTTGAAAATGGCTCCCAGTTGAGTTAGAGTCACGTAGTGAAATTTCTAAATTTGAGGGCGGCAAGTGGGAGAAGGGGAGATGGGGGGGGGGGGCAAAAATATTTCGTGGGGCAAATTCTCCCATGCCTACCCATGTAAGCCCGCCACTGCATGTGCTACTTAACAAGAAAATAATTGCCCATCTGCTCATGTACAAGTACCGTATCACTCTAAGTAAAATAAACATCAGTCTTTTGTGTGTTTTACAAACAAAAAATTGACAGTTATGATATCACATACACATGCAAGATCACTTTTCAAGATGGCGAAATATTTGAAACTCAAAAAAGGAATAAGGTGTCAACATGATTTTTACACCAAATTCTGTCTTTAACATCCACTATCATATGTGGACATTTGGGGGGATATTCCTTTAGGAAATACATTTAAAGAATCACATAACAATTTATAATGATTGGGAATATCCTTTTAATCTTAGTCGCTGAAAACGATGTGTACTTTTGTTCCTGCTAAAATTATATGGGGGGCATACATAGCTAGCAAAAGCTCCAAAACTTTTGGATCCAAACTTCAACACTTTAAACAATTGAGTGGTCCGGAAAAAAAATCAAAAAACATTTAATTTACGAATCACAATAATTGTAAAAAACCATCATACTCTTCCTCCAAAGTGCACTTGAACCATTTAATCAGATTCCGCCATGATTGCCTCGTTATAAATTTGCCCGGCGGAGAGTTTCTTCTTTGTGCCTCATGAAGTGTTGCAAACAATTATGGATCAAGATAAAAGAATTCATAGCCAGTTTTGCAGGTTGATGAAATAGTCTTTCTTTAGGTAATATTTCTTCAAAAGCACAAATTGCTGGAAGGCTTTAGGAAACATTTTCAAAAATTAGGAATAAGAGAATTCCATTATTTAACTTAGAAAACTGATGGTTATATCAAAAAATATAATGAAATTGGAAATTTGTCCCTGGTAAATTACAAATTTATCGTTTATCTTTTATAAAGTGCAAAGGTACTAATGAAATTTTTCATAAATCGAAACAAAAACAAAATTGACTCTAAAACAAACTCGTTTTTTTACTGTTCACAATTTATTCTTCGAAAATATTCACATTCTAACATGAGTGAAATGTCATTTAAAAAAAAAAACATCCAGGAAATATCCCAGACTTCAATTTCAACATAGATAATTCCGAAACTTAAGATCAAGTTAATTATTTACCTAACCAAATTTTAAAAAGTGCGCCTTGTTAATCAAATTTACATTTTCCAATGTAAAAAAATCTTCTTATGTAAAATATTGTATGTTTTTTTCGTAAAACATAATTTAAACAGTACAATAACGTCATTCCGCTCATTATCATAACTGGTTTGATTTTATTTTTGGACATGATGGGGAAATTTGTTGTTTTTCCTTATGATAAACTTCAAATTATATTTTAGGAGCTATCTTCACTCTAAGATAAACCAGTACATCCGTCCATAACTTGGGAATTGTTATTATTTATCTCCTCAGTGTCTTACAGCTAGATCCCAAAGCTATTGGTTGATAACTCATTTTCTTCTCTTTTAGGCAAAGGGATGCACCGGTACATCCCGTCTATTGTCAAATATGCTTTGTCATATTTCGACTTAAAATGCATGTATCAATTTATCTTATGTAAGGGGATTAACATGTACATCCCGTCTGCAGCAGATTGCTTTGTGAATTTAGATGGTTTGAAGTAAAATATTTCGATTTGAAGGGATCACGGTACCGGTAAATCCCGTCTGACAAACAGATATACGTTATCATCAATTTTGATGTTTTCAAGTGAAATATTTCGATTCACAATGGATGTATTAATACATCCCATGTAAAGGGCTGTACTGGTACATCCCATCTGATGAGCAGATAAACTTGATCAATTTGGATGCTTTCAAATGAAATATTTTGATTTAAAATTGATGTATAAATACATCCCATGTGAAGGTATGTACCAGTACATCCCGTCTGGGGAGCAGATATGAATTATAAATTTGGACGGTGTAATGTGAAATATTTTGATTTGCAATGGTTGTATCGATACATCCCAGGTGAAGGGCTGTACCAGTACATTCCGTCTGGTGGCAGATAAGCTTAATGACTTTAGATAGCTTAAATGACACATTTCGATTCACGATGGTTGTATAAATACATCCCAGGTGAAAGAGGTACCAATACAAATCGTGTCAATTTGGATGATTTGATATTGAATATTTCTGATTGTGCAAATTTTGCCTGATTTAGTGAAAACAAAACGCAATCACTTCTCAGCCTACAGCTTCTTTAAAATAAACTGCACAAATCGTAATATGCATGCCATCATTACTAAATAGAATTGAGCAGATTAACAAACTATGAGTTAATGTGTACCACATATTACATGAAGTCTGATTTTTTATTCTAAAGATATGACTGACAGACACACACCGGCACACACACCGGCACACACTCACAGTAACCTATGCATGCAAAGATACCCAAAGTCGATTACATACATCATTATGTTTAAAGAAAAGTCATGAAGATGAATCAAAATTAAGTGTTGATGTGATGTAATTTTGAAGAACCTCATCTTGGTTTATCTTTCTCAATACACAATCATTAGCTAATTTATATAATTTCACAAAAATATCAGCACTTTAACATTTTTGTATAAACTTCCACTCACGTAACTACCAAATTGTATAGATGCAACAAATATCGTTCCAGCTAGACAGACCTGCAAGATGTCAATGAGATAAAGAATACAAATCACCGTGTATGCTTGAATCGAAATTTTCTGATTAGAATATTCTTTTCCAGAAAATTTTGTAAATCACCTACTTCACTTTCTAATATTTTTTTCTGTTGGTTTTTAAAATGATCATACTGAATAAGAAAGAAAACGGACCAGCAATTTTAGAGTTACAAGCATTTCCTATTATTAAGATAATGCCCATCGTTAATATGTCTAATGCCAACTCCCTGGTACAAGAGTATCTCTCACAACTATAAGGCACATGAATGGATCATGTCATATGTGTACCACGTCTTATTGCTGTTATATTAGCATGTACGTATAAGATATTTATGAAAAAACTTGTTGAATACGAAAGAAGTGAAATTAATGAAGAAAAAACTTAGCGTGATATTTTATATTTTGCCTTTAGTTCAATTGCAGTCTTCTTGCCAATAATCTGTTTTTGGTTTTAAGGAAGAAATCCCACATCAGGAGGTAATTTTTTCATCCCTTTAATGTCTGAATGTGTAACTCTAATAGGATTGTAGTTTTTTTGCCACTGCTTATGTTCCAAGGCCTCTATATTGTCCTGACCAAGAAGTTGCACCCTCTCATTCAGTGAATGATGACTTTTTCTTGATCAACTTTGGTTATTCTTTCAATATCTAGATGGGCAGATTCATTATCCAAATTCACGGCGACCAACATCCCAACATCACAATCTGACCATGATGAAAAGTAACCTCCATGACCGTCCCAGCTGGTGTGCGTCTTCCTTGTTGGCCAATACAGACCTTGGGTATAAAAAAGAAATAAGGATTTAATATAACTTATTGTATAAAAATTTGACACGAAAACGAAGATTACATTTTGACTTTTGGTAGAGTTCTATCAAGAATACCATGAAGACCATCTGAACATAATCAGTGGTGTCGGAAGCACGGGGGAAAGGGACCACTTTTACCCCTCTTGCCATGTAGTAAGTTTGGTGGGAGAGGGCAGGAGCTACCTTTTTGAAGTTGAGGGCAGACCGGGCAGGATGTGCCTTTTTGAAAGTTATATGGAATTATTCTACCTCATTCTTGTATCTTGAAAACAAATAGAAATTCACTCACTCATAAACCCTACATAGTACACAGCAGTTGAAACATACATTTAGTACTTACTTGACACAAATAAAGCATGTCATTCACCAGGGGCCCGACGCCGGGGGCCGTGGTTGGAGCAGGGCATGACCCCAAATACTGGCCGAAGGCCGTGGTTGAAGCAGGGCATGGCTTCCAATAATTTCCTGAGCAGTAATTTTCAATAGTGACCAAAGTTTGGCCAATGGGAAATTGCCAATATTGTTCTTGGATCCTCAATCTCTAACACATATGCGTGATTAGCCTACCAAAAGTGGGAAAAAAATCATTAATGAGGGTATGAGAGAGCAGGAGACGGAGAGGGGGGGATTACAAAATCACGCTGAGATACAAATCATTACCATACAAAAGTATACAATTAGAAAGAGTGGGGATGGGGGCGCTTACCCTAAATCCTGCCTATACTCAAACCACGGTGTAGGAACCGGAAGCCTGAAGGGGTATCTGTCCCACACTTGTTCCACTCATCAAGGGCGCCTTTATAAAGATGAAAAGTGCCCTTAAAAAACTGTAAACGAATGTGCCTTCACTTGTCCTCCCCCCCCCCCTAGCCCTTTGCATCGAGTTCCTTCTGACACCCGTGACTCTATCCATCAGTCCAATGGGTATCCAAGAGTCATCCAGGACAATGTTTAAATCAAAGAAGTACCACTAACATACCACAAAAATCACGGTGCTAAAATATTGAAGAACAGTAGGGAATTAGATGCGTAGCCAGCTTCAGATTTTTGTCAGGAGCCACAGTCCCATTTTGGGACCCTAGCCCAAAATTTGGGGCACTAGCCCAAAATTTGGGGGCCCTAGCCCTGATTAAGACCAACCCATGATGCATGTATATCCCAATGTATCATGTATTTTTAAAGAATTATGGGGTCTGTTTGTTTGTTTGTTTGTTTTTTTTTTTTTTTTGGGGTTCTAGGCTCTAGCTATTAGTCATATCGCACAATACATTTTTTTACATAATAGTTGCGTGTACAGCGAGGCCGCAGATCTGTAAACAACAGCAAGCACACAATATCAGCATACATAAACGGATTAAAATGAAAGAAATTACGGCAAAACGATGGTAAATGATTTCATAACTAGGGTGTCTACCCCTACCCCATATCACTGCATTAAATGAGGGTGTTGGGAAGGCGTGACCAATGCGGAGCCGTGTGAAGACGTCCTACTTCCATGCTCCCTCCAACTTCCAATAGGGATTACAGACGGGAGTATGTATTGATAACTTTAAGATTGATAATGAGAAATGGAAATTTGGAAATCAGAGTGAGGTAAAACGATGTAGTCATAAGGCTAAAGGTTATTACGAGCTTTATTTGAAAAGCAAAATTATTTTAACACAAAAGCTAGTTACAAGATAGAAGCATTGGAAAGGAAAGGATACTATATATTTTAGTATAATACAGGCAGGGCCAGATTACCCAAGTGCGGTCTGACATTCCTGTGCTTTGCATGTTATAACGTGTGGCTTTAATAAAGAAAGAATATTTTAGTATGTTCCTCCAGTGACGTGTGAGTATAGGGAAGGGACAGTAGCCCCACTCCCCCACCCCCTTGCCAGATTATTTTCACAAATTCGGAAAATTACCAAAAAATATTGTAAATTTGCCTAATTTTGTCTGTTGGTGAAACTTGGTTTTTAAACATCCGATTAATTTTAGAAAACAAACAAAGAGTACGAAGTAGTTTGCCCATTTCTACAGTACATGCATCATATTGGCTAAAGCTGTTATTTAAAACTGACTTAAAATACATCATATTATTTTGCAATGCATGCTTTCTAGATTTCAAAGCATTTTTATAGTGGATCCGTTCCAAATACAACACATGCATACAAAATGAAATGAAGTTACAAAAAAAATACATGTAACACAACTAATTTATTTGCTTCTAATTGAAAAACAAAAGATCTCAATAATTAAAGGGTGTCAGATTAACGACAACAATCATATTTTAAAATTGAAGTTCCAATTGTGGAAGCAGAACTAAGAAAAACCTAAATAAACATTTTAAGATAAACAAAGCAACAATTGAAGAAAAAATTACAAACTAGGCCTACGTATAATATAAACAACATAAAGTGATATTCATTAAATATACAAAAATCATCCCAAGATATATTATGTATAACATATGTTTTAGCAGAAAGTGATTTCTTTTTACAAGATTCATTTAGAAAATGTTTTAACTTACCATTTTCGCCTGTTTTGTTTCTGCACTGTGTACACATCCAATTAATTGCTACTTCAAGTGCCACTGTCAGCTTAATGCATAACTCACTGCATAATCAAAACAAACATTCTAGCTAGTATTGCCTTTTCACTTTACTAAGTCACCTTATCTGCTTCTGCTGCAATTTCTAGATCATTAAATTAAATAAAAGCCGCTTATATTCCTCCGTTTCTAAACTTTCAGTTACAAATTAAACCATCCATTTTCGCCTTTATTCTTATCTAACGTACTGTCACAGACATCAACAAGCGGTAACAATTACGTAATGCACACTGCAGAGTGCTTTGGACAAGAACATTCTGCCGTTGACATTTACGCGGCAAATTTGTCATCAGATTCATTGCTGATGGAGAGGAAGGGCTAAGTTCCTCCCTCCATGGTTCCTGTTATTGTCCTGAGAAAATGACGCAAAAAGTTATGTATGTGTATATTGTTTGTGACAGCAGTTAAAATAACTGATCCTTGTTTGTGATAACACATCATGCATGCTATTGCCCTGAATGTGCAGGGATCTGTTACTTTAGATAAAGTAACAAGATCCCTGACCCTGGAGTGTGTATGTTAATACTGAATAAGAAATGTCTTTCATATTTATTTTGTAGTGATTGTAAAATGTAAAGTAGCGTATTTGCATTGAATTTCTACTGCAAATCCTTGGTATTTGTAATAATGACAAAGCGGTTTCCTTGGCCTATCAAGCTTGCAGTGACAGATTTACGCAGTGGCGTGTCTAAGAAGAGAGGGGTGGCTATTGGGAGCTAAGCCCCCTAAAATTGTTGTAGGCTTCCCATTTTTTGAGTGTGCAAAAGCCATAAATACAATGAACTGAACAGCGGCAAAAGGAAGATATTTGGCATGGGAGTGGAAGGTGGGGGGGGGGAGGGGGGGAATAACATGTTAATTGATAGATTGGTTTATGAATTGCTTGAAATCATCCCAGGATAATTGTATAGAATGTACACCCCAACATTTACAAGGAAGAAAACACACATCGCTTACCCTTGATACGTTAGAGTTGCCTGATATTAAACGGGGGTAGCGACTGTATTTTCGTCAACCTCGCATAAGGCAATATAAGTCAAGCGAAATCGGGTTTAAGTAGTGCATTGGCACGGCGCAAGGTTCGTCGACGTTCCGTCGTCATGGTGGTTGTCTCCGGACAGTCCTAGACTGGTCGATGTTTACATACAACATAATACATATCTACATTTTATAACGTCATAGATACTTTTGTCCCATTTTCAAGGCAATGACGTCATTATCGCGTGTACGCAATGAAGTCCCTCGCTTTTTAACCCATTTTCCTCGTTCTTTACCACTATTTTTCTTTAAGTTATCCTCTCAAAAGTGGATGGTTTGACGCCCTGCTTCTTTTTCTCCTCCTCTTGTTCCACCTCCTTCTTCTTGCTCCTCCTTTTTCTTCTTGCTCTTCCTCCTCCTCTTGCTCCTTCTTCTTCTTCACCAGAATTTCATAAAGTGCATGCTCAAATGTAATGTTTGAGGAAAAAAGTTAAAGAGGGCGTGATTTGAAATCAAGTCTCACCCCATTTTAAAGCGCAGCTCTGTCCTGTCAATCCCCCGTTGACGCCATTTCTGCCCTTTAAAAACCTAGTTTAGTTTAATTATTCCCACGATTTAGCCCCCGTAGACCCCCGTATTTCGCGTTAAAGCGCAGTTCTGTCCTGTCATTCCCCCGTTGATGCCATTTTTCCCCGTTAAAAACGTAGTTTTGTCCAATTATTCCCACAATTAAGCCCCCGTAGACACCCGTATTTTGCATTAAAGTGCAGTTCTGTCCTGTCATTCCCCGTTAGACGCCAGCTTTGTCCTCTCAAATAAAAAAACATTTCAGCAAAAAACTGCCTCAAATAAAAGTGTTTGAGAAAAACTGTTTCTCAAATAAGGAGTGTAAGAAAAAAGGACTTCTGAAATCATTCACGTTTTCAAAATATCTTCGCTCAAATTGTGTTCCCTGTGCAAAGTCAATGGGATTTGAAAATAAAATTTCGTTCTCAAATCGTACACGTTTAAAAAATATCGCCGCTTAAATCACACCGTTTAAAAAATATCGCCGCTCAAATCTTACCTATTTTTAAAACGTTTGTCTTAACATGGAGATATTATTTCCAAATAGTGGGCTTCATGGTCGCAAACATGACAAGTAAACAATGTCTTCTGGAATGATGTGACTCGGTAAATTGGGACAAAATTATCACGATATTATCGATAATCGTGATATGGCGATTTATCTATATTATTTGTACAGTTTAAAATCTTTCACAAATCTAAGTTTCTAATCAACAGATTACCAGGGTGTATTGTGTTTAAATGGGTGACAATGAGTACCATGATACACCCAGTCAGGAAAACCTATACACTTCGTTAAAAGGACTCTTCGGAACAAGGTATTGGCCCATTACATGCGTAATAGAATTATGTCAGTTTTTTTTTAACAATCAGAACTTAGCATTGCAAATGAAGTATACACCTCGTTAAAAGGACGCTGCGGAACAATCGAGACTATTTTGTGACGCAATCCGATGACCAAGTGGGAAAATCTCAGGGGCCGCTATGCAGACCCCGACCGATCCGAAGTTAGCATTAGGTATATGCAAATGAATACAAATCTCAGAGGTCACTATACAAACCCCAACCAATCTGATGACCATGAGGGAAAATCTCAGGGGCCGCTATACAGGTAGTGATTGGGTAGAAAATCTTAGGGGCCGCTATACAAACCCCGACCAATCAGACGCCAGCATTCCAGTCATGTGACTAATTTCTCATGAATATTCATAGATACCTGGCAATTCGATGACCCAGGGGGAAATCTCAAGGGCCGCTATACAGAGCCGGACCAAACAGAAGCCAGCATTGGTATCTATGAATATTTATAAGAAATTAGTCACATGACTGGAATGCTGGCTTCTGATTGGTCCGGGTCTGTATAGTGACCCCCTTACTACTCTTGTAATGTCATAGCCTCAGATTCCTCAAAGTTTTTATGTATTCTATCATAATTTGTCCTGTGATTTTGTGGCTTAAAAACCATGGGATGTGTCGAAAAAATACTAAAACTTAACCTAGGGAGAGTATTTATGATATACAACAAGAAGAGAGTTTGAGGGAAAATAATTTAAATAATGAAAAATTAAATTAACTTTCTTTAAAAGACAAAGACTTTGAGGAATCTGAGGATGCGACATCATAACTAGTCTGATTTCCGTCGTTTCTAAAGAAATGATACCAAACTTTAAACTTCTTTAACTGAATAAGATTTTTGTATAAGATGTACGTGCTTGACCACTAAACTATTCTTTTAGTGTACATCAAATCTTGCTGCTAATTTGGAAATCTTCTTGAATTTTCGTGCATTCTTCTTGAATTTTCGTGCATTCTTCTTGAATTTTCATCCATTCTTCTTGAATTTTTGTGCATTCTTCTTGAATTTTCTGGATTTCTTCTTGAATTTTTGAGAAATCTCCTTCACTTTTCAAGAATTCGCCTTGAATTTTCAGCCTAAGTCGTTGAATTTTTAGAAAATCCTGAATTTTTAGTAAATTTTTAGAAATTTTCCGGGTATTTTCTTAAATTTTCATGAAATTTCTTTCACTTTACGGGAAATGTTCTCATTCTCGTGAAAACCTTAAATGAGTTCTGCGGGAAATTTTCTTAAATTTTAAGGAAATCTCTTTTATTTCCGGGAAACATGGCAAATGACTGTCAATTCTAAAAAATCTAAGGGAATGTTGCTAAATTTTTTACGCATTTTCATTCAATCTTATGGTAATAATTTCAAAATGTTTCTTCCAAGCTGGGCGAAAGAAAGCTACCGGAAAAAATAAATTCGGAAGAGGTGAAGGTGATGGGGAGGGGAGGGGGGGGGAGGGGGGACGGTACAAATATATTATCAGTAATTCCCCTCAAAAATTAAAACTAGACACGCCCCTGCGTTCAGGATTGTATTGTGCGGATCCTTAGCAACTTTTACCTTTTTTTAAGGGAAGGAGCGTGCTATTTAAAGTGAAAAATATACAAGCAAAGAGCTTCCACGCTACAAGCTATCCCAAGGGTAAAAATTCCAGCCCGGGTAAAATACAAATGATTGATAGGCAGATCAAGACAGGTCACAAAGCCTGGGCCCAGCCTGTAACAACTAATTGCAACAATTTAATGGGACAGGGTTGAGATCAACCAAAAATAATTAATTTTTAAATCAATAATAATAATAAAGATGCTAATCAAGATGAAATATTACAATATGATATTATGTATTTGTATTATTCTAAATTTACATTTACTACCCATAGATCTTGCACAAAAAAGTAAAACTAATAAGGCCGACATTATTAGTGGGTCGCTTGCTTATATGACATAAATACGGTATCAGGTAGAACACAGACTAATTGTTTGCCC
This sequence comes from Chiridota heheva, assembly GCA_020152595.1. NCBI lineage: Eukaryota > Metazoa > Echinodermata > Holothuroidea > Apodida > Chiridotidae > Chiridota > Chiridota heheva. The sequence continues at coordinate 33,305 of JAIGNY010000842.1, forward strand.
TATTGCAGCCTACGATGAAAGAGTCAAATTGTGGGCCTTTTGTAACAAAAAAAGGGAATTGCAATTAATGTTTTCTGGACAGTACCATCTAATATCTTTAAGATGATGATAGTATATAGGGATATTGATCTGAGCTTTTGGCCCTATTTCAATGCTGAAGTGAAGAAGTGTTATCACCAGTATCAAATTTTACTATGGGTTAATGTAAAAATAATAATAATAGATAGTAAAATAGTTCCCCAAGAAACTTTTCATAAAACATTTTTTCAATTTATGATCAGATGATAGGCAATGCATAGTCATCACCTATGCCTTCTCTTCCACTTAAGCTTACTAGCATTCTTGCATTTTCAACTTCTCAGTTTCCTGTCCCAAGAAATGGAAGTTTCAAAAATATTTGTATCAGCTATTTCTCTGGCTGAGGGGGAAGAGCGTAGGGGAGGGGGAAGAGTATGGGAAGGGGGAAGAGTGGAGGGAGAATGGGGGGAAGAGTGTTCTTTTTTGGCTGGTCGGAGTGATACCTTATTAGTTATATGCTACCATTAGGTTAACTACACGAGATTTACACCATGCCAGGTTTTGTTGCATCGCGCGGTCATTCGAAGCAATGATCCGATGTATCAGTTTCAATTTAACTCACTTTCTAACTCACATTCTTTTTTTATTTACAAAAAGGCCAAGGAGAATGAAGGCATGTCCTCTGCATTCCTTCACTCCAAAATACAGGCTATTTATCACCTTTAACATGTAAATCTGCTGTTCTGAAGTGAAACAATTGTATGTATGTGTATGGCGGATATTTTGGATTTGTGCAAATTAGGCATATTTCCCCTTCAAAAATGTGTATAGACTTTGGCACTTTTTTCCCGGGTCACAAAAAAATGCGTGGTGGCAAAATAAATCATGTTGCAATTAGTTTGACCTCAAACCTTATCTTGACTGGCTTATGTACACATATAGTAGGCAATTGTCGCAGGTTACATCATACTATTTTTCATCACGAAAAATTGTGAATTTGTATTTCATTTGTCAAAATGTTGGTTCAATGTGTGGTTGGCGGGTGTAGTAACACTAAAAGAGAAGGTCTGAGTTTTCATAGATTTCCAAACAGCCGAAGGACTCAAGAATCCGTACAATATGGAATAATTTTGTGAACAATACTCAATCAGATCTTGTATGTCAGTATGTACTGATCACAGCTATATATGTAGTGATTATTTTGAGCCGGATTGCTTTGATACTTCGCATGAATTGAACAAAAGATTAGGTCTTGGCAGTCCAAGCGGCAGCAGGGTGAGTCTTCTGCTAGGAAAGTACCACACAATCAAAAGAAAACCACTAGAAGATCTTGAGGATCAGTCCGGCGTCAGCACAGTGGCATCCTAGTAGTTTCGCAAAATCAACGGTGTGATCCAATAAAGTTTTTCTTTGTAATAAGAGACAAAAGAACGTGTTTTTTTTTTTTATATTAATACGTAATTTTAGGTACTGGGTACTGGCCATTTATTAAAGGATAAATTTAGGGGTCAAGCAAGTCTAGCCGCCACTTACGTATTTGGGACAGACTTGCCTATTTGGGACATGAAGCCACTTGCCTATTTGGGACACACTTACCTATTTTAGGCATGAGGCGCGCCGCCAATTACGTATTTGGGACATACTTGCCTATTTAGGACATAACGCCACTTGCCTATTTGGGACACATTTGCCTCAGTATTTTGGGCATGAGTCGCGCCGCCAATTACGTATTTGGTACAGACATTCCTAGTTGGGCCATGGAGGCGTTTCCCTATTTGGGACACACTTCCCTATTTGAGACACACTTGCCTATTTGGGACACACTTCCCTATTTGGAGCATGAAGCGCACCATCAATTTGTGTATTCGAGAACATTTTTATCATCACCTGTAATGAAAATTTGTTGTTAATTATTAACAAAAAATTGAAAGAAAACAAATATAAACTTTGGACAAATTAATATAAAATTTGGTTAAATTATTTGAAATCTTGCTAAAATTATTTGGAATTTTGATTAAATTATTGGAAATTTTGGTAAAATCTAGCAACAATTTCCAAAAATGAAAAAAATCTTCCCCAATCGAATGAAATTGTCAGCAAACGAACGAAATTAAAGATTTCATTCGTTTCTTGCCAATTTTAATGAAATGGAAGGTATCGCCGGAAAAGATTCCCAAACATTGAAGAAATTTGGACAAAATTTAACCTGTAAATTTTTTACCGTTGATTTCCCGAATATGTACTATAGCATATTAAATACTGGTATAGGCCTACCGGGCCCGCTACTAACATTTTACCAATATAACTTCGTCAGATGGGAAAGTTGCCCTGTACTCCCTTCTGAAAACGCCTCTGTATCAACCCCCTTTTTTATTATTATCAAAAGTTACTAATGGAAGCCTGATGGGCATTATTGATAAGATTAAACTATAATTAGATCAATAATAAATGTAGCTTACTTCTCCTGCTAGGATCCTCAGTAGTTTGTCCAGCACATTGAATAACTAGAACTGCAAACACCATAATAAACTCCATCCTTGTTAGTATGGTCTCATAACAAAAAGAACATCTCATCGAAAACTGAGAAATTGCATTGGTACGTAGAAAACACCGTATTCAAAATATCTAGTGACGGTCATCCGTATTTACAATTTTATAAGATATTCTGAGGTGAAATCAATCAAATCGATTGGTACAAGTCAGTTACGAAATTAACTGCTCTCCCTGCTGTATATCCTACCAGTAAAATGACAGCCACTTTGTTTTCTAGGTAGTTTCTAGGCAACTTGGTAAGTTGACGGCGATAATTGTGCTGGCTATAAAAATATGAAATTGATGGCTAATTGGAATTTCAAACAGTGTCATATTATTCCAATGCAGTAATAGCAATCATTTCCCGTAGCTTTTGCGACGGATAACAAATATCACCAGAAACTCCTACTCAGCGAATTTACCAACGTATGTATGACATATAGCATATTATGGATATACTATATACGCAATATTGTGACCATTCTACTACACTTAAAAATGATTTTGTATTATTACAAATTAGCACATCATGTGAAACTATATAAATTGAGCATAACCTCATATTACTGTATTATAAACCTTCTTTTGTATGAAAAATCAATAAACTGTAAAAAAAACTGCCTAAAAAATATCAGGTGTTGAGTTGGTAAAAGCTGGAATCGACGGACGAATACCAACACTAGAGGGGAACAGTAGCCTACGGTATCCGAGAGGATTGACATATATCTTAAGTCTCAAACTATCGAAAGACAAATATCTGTCGGAAATGTCCTACTTGCTCTAACATCGACCACCGTCCATATAAGGGTGTTTCAGCTGACTGACGTCACGAGGTCACATGACTTTGTTTACATCGCCATTTTGTCGGGAAAAACACTGTCATACCACTGTTACTGACTTACATACGTTTGCTAGTAGTTAAATAAGAATGCTTTTGTAAGATATTTATGAATCTTGCTTTGCCGTTGGTTGCATTTATAGATGTGCGCGGGATAATTTTCTTGATTTTCATCTGATTTTGATCGACGTTCAAAATGGGTTTCTGATGTACAACGCGACGGCTTCAACCTGGTTCACACTAGGATTTGCAGTGAACAATTTATATCAGGCATAGGCTTTGTCTGAGTATAACGAACAATCAGCTGGCGTTTACGATAAAGTTACTCTTCTACGCTTAGCGGGGTACATCTTCTTAATGGAATAAGATGTTTAAATGCTTTCTTTGCTATTTTGTTTCCTCTTTCATACAAGATGGACTTGCATGACCACTGAACTACTACAACCTAGGGGTATTACAGTAGCTAAATCACAGACTATGTTTTGTTTAAGAAAGATTGATTCGATACTCGCTTTCCCAAAGATGCTTATGTTCTTATATTTGTATTGTTTCTCCAAGATCGTCTGGTGGATTCCTCAAACCTCAGGAAATCAATCGAAGCAGTTTATGCCGCATATCTACCAAAGACCATGCACCCGTTCATGTACTTAAGGTAAGGATTAATACGGAAGTCATTTTGTTGGGAAATTTCATTTTGCATGAGTTGGCATTACATGTACAGTCCCTTTAAATCATTGCTTGGTCAATCCGAAAGCAATATAAACCTTTTCAAACTGAGTTTAGCCAAATGTGATTACTTCAGTACTTCGACTAATCAACTGCTGGAGGAATTTTTCCTTTGTTACACAGCCAATCACCTGCAGTTGCTGGAAGAAAAGTTGTAAACAACAATTCACAAAGGTATTACTTGTTCCTTTATGTATAATGCACGTATGATGAGCGTTTGAAAGCATATACTTGGTCCCAAACCATGCGTTTATTGTACAGACTGCCAAGAACCCCCCACTATTTGATTGGTGAATAATATTCTCCCAGTGTACCATTGCTTTACTATGGATGCATACATTTCTGCCATGTGACATTATTTAAACTAGTTTTTGGGAAATTGGCAATTCAGATTTGAAAAGGTCTACAAGAAGATTGGGTAAATCATCCTTACACAACTTATAATGAATACGGAAATTGGAACCCCCCACACTGAAAACAAACTCCACAACATTCAGCCTTCCATTCCCACCAACCCCACCTCCCACAACCTTACTCGTAAAGATCAAGTCTGCATTACTCACCTCAGAATAGGTCACACCCACCTCACACATTTTCACCTAAGCCACCCCCGACACTTCTCTGCAATAAGTGTCACGAGCCCCTTACAGTCAAACACATCCTCATTGACTGTCCTCTCTTCACCAACCCCAGAGCTTCTCTCACTCAATCCCTTTAAATCTATTGCTGAACTCGTCTGCAAAAACTCCCCAGATAAAATCATCTCCTTCCATCACCATACCTGCTACAATAACTATGTCTAGCTATTCTTGTCCTAACTTCCTCCAGACTTTTACATGCTTACTGCACTCTACCCAACTCCTCCATTCTCTTTCATCTCTGACATAATTTAGCTGAGAACATAAAGTGGGTAGCATTTTAGACAACTTTCATACATATTTCTTTCTGGAGCAACCCATATTACCTCACCTAGCTGCTTCGTGCCAAGTGGCACATAAGGCCTTTGGAAAGTTGGCATTCTCATCCTTACATTCTTAACAATTGTTTGTGTATTTGAGAATTTAAAAAAAAAAATTCACTATTTGAATTTTTGTTGTTGATAAATCTATTGAAAATGTTAAAAAGAATATAAAAAAGAAAAGGTAAATAATGAATAATCAATGAAAGCTATTAAATTCAATGATACAAAAAAGAGGAAGTTATACTTCAAAATGTTATGATAGAATCTACTTCTGAGCATCTGAAATCATTTGTTTCTTGTCCCTCTGTCATGTTTGCTTGTGATATTGGCAATGTTAAGATAACACCGAATATGAAGTCGTGTTTTCTTCAAGAGGATGCCATCATTGGCTAATCGATAAGATCTCTTAAAGCCAATTTTGGGGAAATCTGTTTCAAGATGGCTGAAAAATATTGGAGAATAATACGACAAACTCCTTAAAATCACTTTAGTGGCCCTCACTTAAATAGTATCTTCTTGTTTTGCTGTATCAACTGCAGCAAAACTATCGAACATGTCCTCTTAGTTTATATCCCCTTCCCCTTTCCTCCCCATTTTTTATATTTAAAAAAATTGAACATTTACTCTATGCTTGATTACCTTTATTTCGTTTTACATTTTTGTACCTCTGTCTTAAGATCAAATTTAGAAAGATCTGTCTTCCAACTGGATATAAAATGAGTCTACATCACTCGCCTCAGAATAGGTCACACCCACCTCACACATTTTCACCGAAGCCCCCCCATCCGCAACACCTCCTTGCAATAACTGTCACAAGCCCCTTACAGTCAAACACATCTTCATTGACTGTCCTCTCTTCACCAACCCCAAAGCTTTCCTCAATCCCTTCAACTCCATTGCCGACCTCTTGTGCAAATAATCCCCAGATAAAATCGTATATTTTCTACGCCATACCTGCTGCTATAACTATGTCTAACTTGTCTTGTCCTAACCTTCACCAGCCCTACCACTGTACTCTACCCAATTACTTCATTCTCTTTTCATCTCTGACATTATTTAATTTTTCTGGCGCAATTTGACCATTGATGTCATGGTTACGTTAAACCTTACCAAACAAACTTCTAAGGAATATGATCTCCTGTCTTGTGTAGACTGATAGAGTCCAGTAGACTAATAGAGCTGAGAACATGAACTGGATAGCATTTTAGACAACTTTCATACATATTTCTTTCTGGAGCTGCCAATATCTTATTTCATTTTTTCACTAATTGAATTTTGTTGTTGATAAATCTATTAAAAATCTTTAAAAGAATATAAAAAAAAGAGAAATCCAAATTCGAGGGTAAATAAATGGTCAATCAATGAAAGCTCTTAAATTCAATGATAAAAAAAAAGTTAGACTGCAAAATGTTCTGATCGAATCTACCACTGAGCATCTGAAATGATTTGTTTCTTGTCCCCCTGTCATGTTTGCTTGTGACATTGACAATGTTAACATCCATCTCACCGAATTTGAAGTCGTATTTTCTTCAAGAGGATGCCATCATTGGTTAACTGATAAGATCTTTTTAAGCCAATTCTGGGAAGATCTATTTCAAGATGGCTAAAATATATTGAGAATAATACGACAAACTCCTTAAAATCATGGAACTTCTCTAGTGGCCCTCACTCAAATATTATCTTCTTGTTTTGCTGTATCAACTGCAGCAAACTATCTGACACGTCCTTTTAGCTTGTATTTCCTTCCCCTCCCTTCCCCATTTTTTGTATTTAAAAAATGGAACATTTACTCCATACTTTATTACTTTTTATTTCGTTTTACATTTTTGTACCTTGGGTCTTAAAGTCAAATGTAAAAAGATCCGTCTCTCAGATGGATATAAAATTATTGCAAGATTATATTTATTTTAAATAATATTGCTTTCCCCTCGAAGCTTTTTTGTTTTATCACCTACAACAATAGTATGTGAAGTTTCTCTCAATCTATTCCTTACTTTAAAAACTAAATAACTGTTCAAGGGTGAAATCATCTACAAGTGTGAATTTGGAGGGTAATGATCCGAAGAAGTGAAATTTAAGGGGTAGATTTGCAGTGTCTTAAAGATATAAAATGTATAGAGGAAACGGCAACATTATCTAAATGACTTTGGCCAGATATGGAGTTAAAGTGGAGGTAAAAATTACACTATAATCCGTTTTTACTTGGTCGAAATATTTACATTAAAAAGAAAACAACAATGAACAAGGGGAAAATGAGATTATGGACTCCCCATGTGTGCTAGATAGCTCTTAGTTCCTTTTAAATAATCACACCCATTACTTTACATTCTTTTCAAATGCACACTTTGATCTTTCACGATACTTTGGTCGTGTTCACACTTATCTTTAGATCGTAAACCCCTGACGATAATCTTCCTTCATGAATGTAGAAAAATAATGTTGTCGTGTTCTCACTTGAGTGCGAGCCCTGTTCAGACTCACTATAGGCGATCTGATCGTCGGGCATGCATGAACCTGTAAATCTAAAAACTGGATCCTTAAAAATCTGTGATAAAAAAAAGCAGGTTAATTTTTCTTGCAAAATTAAACAAATTATAATAGGATATTTCGATACTGTGTCACAGATCTGCATTTGCACATATTTTTTTGAGAATCTTACTGGTAGGTCTGATTGCCTGTTCCGGATCATGATCGTTCGCCAAGGATGAAGATCATCGATTGGGATCAGATCCGATGCGCATTCTTACTGTAAAAGACCGGTAGGTCTGATTGCAAACTTTTATTCAAATGAGGACACGCTGTTTGATATACTTACACCTTTCTGGCACAATATGACCTTTGCTGCCACGGTGTTTCAGCATCGACCCTCATAAATCAATCATCCACGTTAAACTTATTCTCATTCTTTAAACTGCAGCCTTGGGATTGTGCCTCAAAACGTTGATGTCAACGTCCACCCTACGAAACACGAGGTATATTTCCTTCACGAAGATGCCATCATTGAGGATATTCAGCAGTGCATTGAACAGAAGTTACTCAAAAAAATCATCCAGGACTTACTTTGCTCAGGTACGTATAAGATGCCGGTGAAAAACTTTCCATGGAAAGGATTGTAAGAGGTTAGATATTATAAGGTGTGTGATAGGTACAGTACAGTTGGTAGAGCACACAACTGAAACCCTGTAGCTTCCAGGTTCGAGTCTCACAAGATTCAACTATTAAATTTCTACACAGCATTGCAGGCAGATACTTCTAACATCTTGGCAGAAGTATGTCTTCTGCATCACCTGCTCCTTGTCCAGCCTTAATTGGACAAAGGTTAGGATGGATTTGGATTTGCTAGGATGGATTTGGATTTTCTAGTATGGATTTGGATTTGTTAGGATGAATTTGAATTTGCTAAAATGGATGTTCATTTGCTAGGATGGATTTGGATTTGCTAGAATGGATTTGGATTTGCAAGAATGGATTTGGATTTACTAGGATGGATTTGGATTTGCTAGGATGGATTTAGATTTGCTAGGATGGATTTGGATTTGCTAGGATGGATTTGGATTTGCTAGGATGAATTTGGATTTGCTAGGATGGATTTGGATTTGCTAGGATGGATTTGGATTTGCTAGGATGGATTTACATTTGCTAGGATGGATTTGGATTTACTAGGATGGATTTGGATTTGCTAGGATGGATTTGGATGTGCTAGGATGGACTTGGAATTGCTAGGATGGATTTGGATTTGCTAGAATGGATTTGGATTTGCTAGAATGAATTTGGATTTGCTTGGATGGATTTGGTTTTACTAGAATGGATTTGGATTTACTAGGATAGACTTGGATTTGCTAGGATGGATTTGGATTTACTAGAATGGATTTAAATTTACTAAGATAGACTTGGATTTGCTAGGATGGATTTGGATTTGCTAGAATGGATTCTAATTTGCTAGGATGGATTTGGATTTGCTAGGATGGATTTGGATTTGCTAGGATGGATTTTGATTTGCTTGGATGGATTTTGATTTGCTAGGATGGATTTTGATTTGCTAGGATGGATTTGGATTTGCTAGGATGAATTTGGATTTGCTAGGATGGATGTGGATTTGCTAGGATGGATTTGGATTTGCTAGGATGGATTTGAATTTGCTAGGATGGACTTGGATTTGCTAGGATGAATTTGGATTTGCTAGGATGGATGTGGATTTGCTAGGATGGATTTGGATTTGCTAAGATGGATTTGAATTTGCTAGGATAGACCTGGATTTGCTAGGATGAATTTGGATTTGCTAGGATGGATTTGGATTTGCTAGGATGGATTTGGATTTGCTAAGATGGATTTGGATTTGCCAGGATGGATTTGGATTTGCTAGGATGGATTTGGATTTACTAGGATGGATTTGGATTTGCTAGGATGGATGTGGATTTTCTAGGATGGATTTGGATTTACTAGGATGGATTTGGATTTGCTAGGATGGATTTGGATTTGTTAGCATGAATGCATGTGGATTTGCTACAATGGATTTGGATTTGCTAGGATGGATTTGGATTTGCTAGGATGGATTTGGATTTGCTAGGATGGATATGGATTTGCTAGAATGGATTTGGATTAGCTAGGATGGATTTGAATTTGCTAGGATAGATTAGGATTTGCTAGGATGGATTTGAATTTGCTAGGATGGATTTGGATTTATTGTAATAAAAAACAGCAGGTTAACTGTTCTTGCAAAATTAAATAAGTGATAACAGGATATTCTGATACTGCATAACAGATCCGCGTTCACTCATGTTTTTTTAAGAATCTCACCAGTGGATCAAATTGCCTGTTCTGGATCATGATCATGATGGTGGATTTTATCCACCTCCATTGGATTGGACATTCAATGAATGTCAATTCCATCAGCAGGAACAGTCCTCTACCTGCTACTCTGAAAACATATTTGAGAAGAGAAGCATGAAAATACAGTATTCATCACCTTCCGTCCCAATGCAGTAAAGCTTCTTTTTGACAACCGTGCAAATAGTTGACTTTCAATATTGTGCGTTGGAGGATATAACATAACATGTATGGACATGCAGCGGTAACATGAATTAAATTGCCTTGACATTGATGGAATACCAAAACAGGAGCAAAAAAACATTGTCAGCAGATTGACCATTTCACAGGCCTTGAATGTTCAGGCATTAATTAGTATACAAATTTGTAATCTAATTTATTATGCAAATTTGTGTTTATATAATGCACCATTCAGATTTGAAATAAACGACTTGTTAAAACAACATTTATTAAAGATATTGATTTAAAATATATTAAAAAAATTGAAAGTAGCAAAAACGGTTCATTATATTGTATAAGACTTCACTTACAATTTGTAAAGATATTTTGAGGATTGGTATGCAAATGTTTTTGGAATGCTTTCTTCACATTTTGTTTCTTTGAATATCCTCTATCATGTAGGATGAAATTGTTTGAGCCTTGAACTAGTAATTCTTTAGAATATTATTTATATTGCTCTTTACATTTCATAAGAAGGAGACTCAACAGATTGATGTAAATTAATATATTCTCTTTGATTTCAGGCTCTGCTGCCTGGTGTCCCTGTCTCAGTCACTGAAGTCACAGGAACAAAAGAAAATTCCTCTGATTTACCGGTGAAAGCTATCTCAGAGAGGATGTATGACCACAACCTTGTGAGGACAGATTCTTTGGAACAGAAATTGGATGCTTTTATCACAAGAACAAAAACACCAGTCGTAAATCGGAGATCAGAAAGCAAGAGAAAGGATGACAAGGGTGATGTTAAAGCAATGAATGTATAATCACTGACACTTGCCACTCCATCGAAGTAGGATTTGTGTTTTAATTGAATTATGGCATGTTACACAAACAATTACAATAACACACACAACATTAAACAATGGAACATCAAGTCTTCAGGCCAATTATGAAGAAATTGACCTACTGGCCACCACCTTCAACCTGGTCGTCTTCTGCCTACATGAAACCTTCTTGAAAAGCACTGACCATTATTCCCTCAACAACTTCGCTTGCTACCATAAACATCAAGTGGATGCAGACAGGGCCTGTAGGGGTGTCTCCATTCTCATAAGACACGATATCCCACACAGACTTGTTCATGTAAACACCAACCTTCAGGCCATTTGTATGTCTATCTCCCTCCATAAAACTTTCACTCTTTGCAATATCTATCTCCCCCAATGCCAACATTCAGCCAACCAGCCGTAACAACCTCATCTTTCAGCTCCTCCCCTTCATCCTTCTTGGTGACTTCAACGCCCACAATACCTTATGAGGCTCCAGTACCACCACCAATACCAATACCACCACCCCAGAGGCAAGCTTGTTTAAAACACTCTCCGACAGCACAGCCTCTCCTTGCTGAACACTTAACTCCCTGACCTACAACCTGCCACAGGCTCCCTCACCTGTATTGATCTGTCTGTCTGTACCACCAACCTCCTTGATTTTATCTGGAAGTCACTCTCTGTGGTAGTGACCAATACCCGCTTCTTATTGACTCCAACCTTCAAACCCTCACAGACCACACCCCCAATTGGAACCTCGAGAAGGCTGACTGGCCCCTTTTCGAAACCCTCTGCGACTTGCACCTCTCCCCTCCCCCCATCTCCTCGAGGGTGAGGATCCCATGTCAAAATTCAGTAACATCCTTATCAACATCTCCAGCTGCTCCATTCCCAAAACCTCCAAAACCCCTTAACCAACCCTCAACCTCTGGTTCACTGATGATTACAAAACCGCCTTTAAGAACAGGAAAAGGGCTCTCAGGAACGTCAAAACTAGCCCGATTACCCACAACGTCAACCTCTTTCGCATCAGCCATACCAAAGCCAGGAGCACTATCAAGTACTGTAAATCCAACACTTGAAACAACTTTATCTCTTCTCTCACCACCAACAGCCCACTAAGAAGATTTGGAGAATGGTTAACAGCTTTACAGCAGGGTGGGCAAGTCTCCATCTCTCATGAAATGGTAACCTCACCGCGAAAAAGGACATCTTTAACAACCTCGCTGCTCCTTTCAGCAACATCTTGTCCTCGACCAACTACCCCAATGCTTTCAAAACTGAAAAAGTTCACGAATAAGCCCGGAGTATGGCCTTTCCCTCCGCCAACACCAAGAGCTACAGCACCCTCTCACCCTTTCTGAATTAAACCAAGCCATCAACAATGCTGACTGCACCTCCAATGGCCCAGATAACATCCCCTACAGTACCAGCTCCTGAAACACCTCCCCAGCAAGGCCACCACTACCCTACTTACCATCCTCAACCACATTTGGTCCTCACACTCCATTTCCCCTATCTAGAGTATATTTATCATCACCCCCATCCCCAAACCGGGGAAGGACAAACTGACCCCTCCAGCTACCGCCCATCGCCCCTACTTGCTGTCTCTGTTAAATTATGGAAAGGATCATTAACCAGAGACTAAACTGTTTCCTCGAGACCACGAGAATCCTCTCTCCTCACCAAAACGGCTTCCGGAAACGTTGCAATACCCTGGACCACTTGATTATGCTTGACATCGCTATCCGGGAATCCTTTTTCAAAAAAACATCTCATTGCCATCTTTTTTGACCTCGAGAAAGCTTTGGAAATATGGCATTTCCACCATTGGTCTCAGAGGCCACCTCCCCTTCTCTATTCAAAATTTTCCTCTCACCCAGGCAATTCCAAGTTTATATTGGCCACACCCTCTCCAACACCTGCCTTCAAGAAAGGGCGCCCCAAGAAGAAGGCGCTTCCAATGCAGCATCTTTACCCCACTCTCTTCAACCTAAGCATTAACGACTTAGTGGACAACCTTGGCCCCAACTTCAAACATGCCTTTCATCATCTTCTACTCCTCCCCTAGCTTTCGTCTTGTCGAAAATAGACTCAACTCAGCCTCAACCGGCAAGGCTGGCGCAAGAATAACGCTTTTAGATTCTCCAGAGACAAATGCACTTCTGTCTTTTCAATAACCTCTACCCCAACTCAAACCTCGTGCTCAATGGCAATTGCATTCCTAAAGTTGAACACACTAAGTATCTGGGTTTAACTCTAGACCACAAAGTCTCTTATAAGCAACACATCACCAACCTGACACTACACAGAAATGCAACAGCTCCCTCAACATTCTCCGCCTCCTCTCCATCACCACTTGGGGTGCAAACCGCCATGCTTTCTCAAAATCTTCAGGCTCACCATTCGTGCTAAGCTTGACTATGACAATAATGTCTACTGTGTCGCTCACAACTCTTACCTCAACACCATCCAAAGTGAATCCCTCAGGCTTTGTCTGGGTGCCTACAGGACCTCCCTAATCACCAGCCTTAATGTTGAAACCAACGTATCCCCCTTTGTGCTGAGGTGTAGAAAGCTTAGCCTCTCCTATGCATTTAGAGTCCTCACCAACACCCAGAACCCTGTTTACAACCTCATTTGGTACCTTAATTTCTCCACCCTCTTTGATAGGACTAAAACGTTATCTCCTTCCTTGAGCTTATGCATCAAATCAGACCTCCAAGTGGGTACTCTTGGCACCTTCCCCTGGCCCTTTTTTCCTCCCTGGGCCCCCTCCCTTCTATCCACCTTAGCCTCGACACTTATCACAAAACCCAAACCCACCCTAACCTCTTCATCAACATCCACAACCAAATCAAAGACCAACTCTCAAACTACACTTACATCTATACTGATGGCTCCAAGGAAGGTGACAAGACAGCTTCTGCTGCAGTCAATAAAAACATCACCCTTAGTAGCAGGCTTTCAGACTCGTCCATCTTCTTAGCCGAGGCCAAGGCCATCCTCCTCGCCTTTAATTGTATTGAGTACTCTCCGCTCAACCACTTTGCCATCTTCTTCGACTCCAAGGCGGTCCTTCCTTCTTTACTCAAATCTTAAGTGGGATAATCCCACAACCCACCTCCTCCGTAAACTCATTTTGCCCACCCTCTACAGAAAAAGTTTTTTCTTTTAGATACCCAGCCATGTTGGCATCCCTGCAATGACAGGGCTGATGCAGCCGTTAAGCTTGCCCTCAACCTCCCCTTACCCTATTTCCCAAACCCTTTCTGACATAAAACCGCTTATCGCTTCCGTTCTTCGTGACCGCTGGCAAACCTCATGTGACTCCTAAATTGATAACAAACTCCACGTTATCCAGCCCACCATTACGATCAAACCCACCATCTACAAGCTCTCCCGTGTCAACAACGCTCACATTACCCATCTTAGAATAAGTCACACCCACTTCACTTACTTCAACCTCCTTATTGGCTCCCCCAACCCCTCTGCAACAATTGTCATTGCACCCTCACAGTCCACCACGTTCTCCTTGCTTTCCCCTGTACAACCTTCCCAGAGCTTCTTTCACTCCCCACAACTCAATAGCCAAGCTCTTCCAAAAAAACCTTCCGGGTAAAATTATCTCCTTCCTTCATCATATAACCATATTTAGTCCTTCTCTCCCACCCCCTCTCTTTACTTTTTTTTTTTCACCCATGCACCTTCCCTCTCGGTCCCAGTTTCTGGCATTTAGTTCTTGTGTTTCTTTCAGTCTCCCCCTGGTTTCTTTCTTTCGTACTTTTAGAATGATCTAACCTCTCAGGCATAATTTGACCCTCTCTGTCATGTGCCGTTAAGCTCTCATCAAATTCAAACATCAAACATGCATTTGATTAACGTCACATAGTTAGAAAATAAGTCACACACTCCATATCAACACTGTAACTAGGTGGGAAAACAAACTCTAAATCTTCAAACTAACAAAAAGAATAAACAAAATACCGCTTGCTAACCATTCTGGGTAACAAGAATTGGATTTACAAAGCCCACAGCGGGCCCCTAGGTGCAATTTTTGTTCACCGTTTTGTCGTCACTCAGTCTGTATGTACAGAAATATGTTTTGTGCAGTATATTGCATTGACTGAATGACCGCGCACAGCTAGCTACTGTACTGTACCAATTCTGCATACAATTTTTGTCCCTCCTCATTACACAGATTTTGTTGCTAAGCAAATTCATGCAGTAATTGGTTGAAAAAGCTGTCAATGAACTATAAAGTCAGAGAGGTTAATGAGCTGAAAGGTGAAACATTTTCATCTTGTATGAAAGAGAACATTATTAGAAACAATATGGTAAAGAAAGCATTCCAAAATCGCAATCCGTTAAGGAGATATTTAGGTTGATAATTTTGTCTGCTTTGTGTAGAAATGACCAAAATCAGACTAGTTGTGGTCATTGGTCTTAGGTCATTGGCTATAATTTGATTAAAAACCTTAGAAAAATTTTAATAAAATTTTTAGGAGTGTAAGAATGTGTTACAAATTTTAATCTAGTCTTAATTTTAGTCATTTCTACCTAAATTTCATCAATTCTAGAAAGCATGTGTATCAAAGTGTTGTTGTTTTCAAACTGATTTTTGTTTTCCTCTCTCTTTTAGGTTGTATATTATAGTTACTTAGTAACTTGGAATCTAAGGAAGGTTGTATATTATAGTTACTTACTAACTTGGAATCTAAGGAAAAAGTTCACCACTGAGAAACTAAAGAGTACTGAGTAATGTGAAGATGTGATAGTCCAATATCAGTCACTCTGAACTCTTTGAACACGCTTTATTCCCATGTTTATGCAAACAAGTCAGTAGAATGTAATCAAAGTTAAACTTAAATTTCATTTCAAGTTTGGTTTAATTGGTAAATTTAACTCCATATTGTTGTAGAAAAAGAAGCATTGAAGATTCATCGCCGTCAGAATCTGCAGCCAATAGCAGCACTTGTAATTCAGCAGCTGCTCACCTTCAAGCTAGGAAGCAACACAGACCGATAAAACTCACCAGTGTACTGGCCTTCATTCAGAAATAGAGGAAGCTCTGCATAAAGGACTGAGGGCGCTTTTTAAGAATCATACATTTGTTGGAATAGTGAATGCAGAGCATACATTGATTCAGCACCAGATCAAACTATATCTTGAGGATCATGGTTTTGATCAGTTAACGATTCCAAAAGTTTCATCGGCGTGCAAAATTTATGTTCGGTGTTGTGTAATGTCCATTCCGATTTATATTGTTATACAATTATTGTCCTCAGTGGTCATAGATTTGCATGCTAGAGGTCACTGTTTCAATCCATGCAATGCGTCTACATTTACCAGTGCTTCGCAACTGGTTTGTAAAACGGCCATGGACATCTGTGTATCACCTTACTTACAGTAATTAAATATCATCAAGTCTGGAGGGCTTATGGGGGCAGTGTGTATACCTGGTTTTTATGGTACTAAGCAGATGTGAGTACTTAACACCCCTGGATGGGACACTAGTCCATCTCAGTTTAACTACCCAGCTAAAACTAGTACTCATTTCACAGCTGAGTGAACTGCAGCAAATGGGATCAAATGTCTTGCTCAATGACACAGTACCTGCAGCACCCTGACTGAGCTTTGCTTCCGGTGCCTTTTGAGGACAAGACCAACACCCTAACCACTGAGCTACGGCACTCCCCGACTCTACATGTAGCTGTTGAGAAATGTACGTTGCCACCTTTTAATTGCGATATATATCCTTTAAATTACTAGTTATTTTCTGATAAAGACATGTAACTTTTCTGAGTTTTCTTTTCTTTGAGGGCATAGAAATTTTTCTATATATAGTTGTCAATCAAATTGAACTGGCTTTTATCGATATAAGGAAGAATCAGTGTATATCGATATAACAACTAGTGCTGTCATGACATATCGATTATTGCGATATCTCTTTTCCCACGACATGAAATATGCCTCTCGCGAGATATTGCGATATTAAAAACTAATACTCAACTGAGAAATTTTCGCGCAACTAGGCTCTGCTTCCTCGTACATTACAATTCTAACGTTACGGTACTTAATCTAAAAGTCAAGTTTAGGCCATTAAAAACGAGCAAAATAATCTTGAAACATAAAAACAACTAATCAAAAATCATGTTCCGTCACTACACACTGGCACGCGTCGATGTAGGTAGGCAAAAAGAACGAAACATTGGTCTAGAATGTGCCACTCAGTCTCTCACTTCGATGATTCATGGTCATAACAATCAACTCAAAGTTCATTTATATAAGTGAAAGTAGTTCGTGTTGGCAACAGTTTTAGAGATGTTTCGCTACACAGCTATTCAATCCAGCAAAACTGTATACAACCAAAATCTGTACTGAAGTGTATAATGGTGTACTGTACCTCCATAATTATTAAGTAGTGCTTTGTGAAATTTATATTTGATTTGCTATTGTCATTTTTAAAACCACTTCTAAAACATCTTTTTTCACTTGCCAACAAACTTTAGTTTCTTGTTCCTGTTTAGCGCTCTAGTACAATTTATTGGTTTTTGTCGCTATAGAAATAACATTGATTGATTGATTGTTCAACTAGACTAAACTCAAACAATTTCTTCATTGAGATATTAACATGTATGCACATGACCAGGCTAAAATCAAGTATATAGAAGTTTCCGATTGCAGACCAACAGTAAAGATAATTGCGCCGACTGTAAAAATTGTATTATTATTTTCAAGAAGAAAAAAAATGTAAATTAAAATCTTTTTTAATCAGTTAAGAGTTAAATCAAATATTGTAATGTTTACCCCATTGCGTGAATAATTTTTACAAAAATGGTTGTTTTTTGGCCAAAATTTCACTGTACACTGACAAAAGTTTCATTAAATCAATACAATGAAACTTTTCATAACTTTTATTTGTATAGTTTTTGCTCATCTTTCACAAAGTTTCCATCCAAACTTATTCCACATTTGTAGAAAAGTCAAGCTTTGTGTTTTAAAATTCAATGCAACTAAAAGCACAAAGTGGTTTCTCACCGATCCTGCACCCGTAGGTAACCGAGCTTCTTCCTCTTCCCTCTAGCAGCACACACATTACATCTACAACAAGAAATAACAGCCACTTGGCCCATACACAAGTAACAAAAACTTGTGAGTGATTGTAAACAAAGCGTAACACAGCCAACAATCTGCCTGTGCCTCCACGGATCTTACGTCATTTTGTAACTTGATCTATGCATGAGGTACTGTATAAAGACGTATATGTCCGCCCTACGCATTAGCGTAAAGGTAATAGGCAACTAGCATGTTAGATGTGCACAATGAAAGGTTTTGGGGAAATTCCCCAGGTTTTATGTGACTTAGTTCGGTCCATAAAATATAAGACTGATATGTCCGTCTTATGCAGTAGTGTAAAGTTAGGGATGCCGGACATATTCGTCGTACGCAGTCAAATGCTTAATAGGCACTTTTATGAATTCTCATGTCAATTTAAATGATCTGGAATATACATCACATTCTTTCACATTGTCCTACAGGTAAAAGTAAAATCTTTTTTAGACACCTTTATAAAATGTAACATCAATTTAACATATCTGCAATATACATCACATATTCTTTCACGTTTTCCTAAATGTGAAAAATTTTACATTAAAAATGAATTCATAGAGATGAAGTGTTTGATACTCTATTTTGTTATTTATTCTTATCCTGATACTTTCTTTTTGTTGCAGCCAGGAAGTATTTTATCAACTGATTCTATTTGACTTTGGACAGTTTGGAGTGATGAGACTATCCGTAAGTTTGTTCAGTTTTCATAATCTGCTAAATTTTAGGTATTACAAAAGTAAAACCACCACCATCATCATCATCATCATCATCATCATCATCATCATCATCATCATCATCATCATCATCATCATCATCATCATCATCATCAGCATCATCCTCATCATCATCATCATCATCATCATCATCATCATCATCATCATCATCATCATCATCATCATCATCATCATCATCATCATCATCATCATCATCATCATCATCATCATCATCATCATCATCATCATCATCATCATCATCATCATCATCATCATCATCATCATCATCATCATCATCATCATCATCATCATCATCATTATTATTAAGATGTAAGACAACTCTGAAAGAGGGTTCTTGCTTTTAAATCATATTCATTATCCAAACGTACTGTTTGCAGTCTTTTTAAGGTACAGTACATGGTTAGGAACAATAGCTGAAATCCATTAAATATTACAAAAAATTACAGTAATGCCCATCAAAATTATTTAAATAATTCTAATTTATGCTGATGTATGAAAGGGCAGAGAGAAAGCGTGGTAGCTCAGTGGTATAGAGTTTCTGACTCGTACTACAAAGGCAGTGAGTTAAATTCTAGCTCTTGCGTACCACATTGTGTTCTTCATTTTCTATGGTTCTAATTGACTCAGCTGTGAAGTGAGTACCATATTGGGGAGTAAGCCTGTGATGGACTGGTGACCTTTCCAAGGATAGTCAAGTACATGCATCCGCTTGCACCAAGGATAAGCACTCGATTAGATTTAATTATCAAATTTTCCAAGGTTCTAAATAAAGGTGTCAAAAATCTTCCCACAAAAAATTGTGGCAGAATAATATTAATGTAGTAAATGCAGTTTGTATGCTTTCCTCTTTTTACAATTTAATGTACTATTTATAGCACAATTACATGGTGGATATATCTTGAGCACATATTTACCACATATAATGCTGCTTACTCAAGAAATCTATAAAATAAAAATAAAAGCATAGGAAATAAAATGTTTCTTCCAACGAATTCTTATTTTTCATGCGGTTATACATTTTTTTTCCAGGTCTGCAGCAACCGACAGTATAAAAGCAATCATTGGCGTGGGGGATTTGATATTACCTTCATAAAAAGGCAGACAATTAATGAAATAGTAAATTTACTTTCTTCAGAATCCAGCCCCGATCTACGAGCTAGCGATGCTTGCTCTGAACTCGTCCGAGAGTGGATGGAGTGAGGAGAACGGACCTAAGAAAAGCTCTCTTAATACATCTTAGATTTGCTCCAATCAAGGAAAGACATGTTGAGGGATTATTTCTCCATCAACATAGATGGAGTAATATATGAATTATTTAATAGATCAGCTCAACCATATCTCTATCAGTGGCGTAGCCAGGTTTCAAAATTGTTGGAGGCAATTGAACATTTTTGGGGATTAATTGTTATCATGAAGCAAACTTAGCCCTTTTTACTACTTCACAACATAGATGGATCAAGAAGGTTAATAGAGGTGAATGGAATGACAATATTTGTTGTGGCTGAGGAGAACATGGGTCATGGTGGGCAGGTAGATGCATGATTGGTAGGAGGATTAAGATTAGTACTTTTTTGGTATGTAAAGTATTTTGGGGGGATAGATTGAGGCGGTGCGAGTAAGACAACAGTTTATTTGGTAAAACATCTTATCCCAACAAAATCTTTTAAATGTGATAACTCCTTAGTGGAATAAGATATTTAACATGGTTTTTACACCAATCCTTCCTCCAACATTATCAATTTCCTCCGTAACAACAGCCTATTCCACCATATCTAATCTTCCTTTCTCTT
Source organism: Chiridota heheva (assembly GCA_020152595.1). Classification (NCBI taxonomy): domain Eukaryota; kingdom Metazoa; phylum Echinodermata; class Holothuroidea; order Apodida; family Chiridotidae; genus Chiridota; species Chiridota heheva. Next base: position 53,833 of record JAIGNY010000842.1, read on the forward strand.
CCCTTCTACACCTAACCTTACACACCCATCTCTTTTTGCCTTAATTTTTCTCCCACATTTGCCCTATTTTCTGCCTTTTCTTCCTCTCAATCCTCCATTTCCTCTCTTCCCAAACTCTTACACCTTAATTTTTAACATTCTATTGGCACGTTGGACTCTGACTGTTGTGTTGCCATTAAACATCAACAAAACAAAACTAAACCAATTTGTTTCTTTGAAGCATTAGTTCAGTGGTCAAGCAAGTTGATCTTATTTAAAAGAGGACTTTAAAAGAAACAAAATGGCGAATAAAGCATTCAAAAATCTTATTCTGTAAGGAGATATTAAAGTTTAAATCTGTCTCATCTTTGTAGAAGTGATTGATGTAGTAAGTCTACTACAGGAGGTTAGCACCCTCATTCTCATATTCGTGTCCTCACATTCTTAACAATTCTTAATGTATTCTAAAGACAATTTACGTAACTTGTTATAATTTGAATCATTTCTTTTCAAACTATCTTCAAGTGGTTGATTATAATTCCCCTTACTAGTTTCTGTTTTACTACTTTCCTGACATACCCAATGGTTTTTAAGCCACAAATTACATTTTTTTCTTCACCCATGCACCTCCTCTCTCGATACCATCCTTCTGACTTCTAGATCTTGTATTTAGTTCTTGTATTTCTCTCATTCTTCTCCTGTTTTCTTTCCTTCCTACCTCTAGAATGATCTAAACTCTCAGGCACAATTTGACCCTCGTTGTCGTTGTGCCGTTAAGCCCTTATCAAACAAACACAGTACAAAATATGATAGAATACATAAAGACTGAGGAATCTGAGGCTGTCAAGTCAAATTAAGGAAGTCGGCCTTGACTGTCTTTATTATGTGTATTGAATATATATTTTATGGCATTCTTGGAATGATTTTAAGTAAAATCTACCACATAGCTATAGGCTCCGGCAGTTCCAAAGTTGTTACTATACGTCGTACGTTAAAACCTTTTCCAATCAACTTCATAGACAAGTTCCGCTGTTAATAGGAATGGCCTAGAGCCACGCGGTTTCGCAACTGCTACAGTTTCCAGACACCGCTTCGGAGCCGTAGACAATGTCTTACGGCTCCGCGGTCTTACGACCTAATTTCGTCTCACAGCTACATAGCCTTACACGGCATGCAGCCCTTTTTGTATCCGTTTTATATTAACTTTTAATTTGATAACTATTGGTTTAGCTCAGTAAAGTTTAAACAAACTTTGCTCAGGTTCAGCAGTCTTATCTAGACTGAAATTGGTCTCATTCAGTACCTCCGCTCTAAACGTTAAGTCGGCGGCACGTCAGACTTTCACCGTCAGTGCCGACGGATGCGTCTTGATCGAAGTAGGGGAACATTTCATGTGACCCCCTATGACAGAAACTTGGATGGGTACCTAGCCTTTTTCACTGGCAGAATACGGGGCATTTTTCACCTCTTTCTGCTAGTGCAGAGCAAGGCAATTCAGATTCGCGCCGACTTTACACTACTGTTGTGCTATCCTTTTCAGACAGATAGGAACGGACTCTTTTCTGGAATCCTTCCTCTCGTCTCGGCGCAGGACAAGCTATGCCAGCCTTACGGCGAACTATGCCAGCCTTACGGCCGCTAATCTCGGACTACGAGAAGCTGATCACAATCGTCTTGCTTCAGTGGAAGTCCCACAGGATAAACCTACTTCCCATAGGTGACCAGAGCGATCAGGAAGTTATTAGGTCTCCCGGACGTAGGCCTGTTCGCATCCGTGGATGATCGCATCTTTTCTTTGCGTCCTTTCTCCTGACCCGCGGGTTTCAGGGTCGACGCATTTATTTTCAAAAGAAGTCACGTTTTTCGCCTTTCACGCTAGTACCGAGTATGCTAAACAAGGCGACGTGCGACCGATAGCGCCCCCTTTTCCAGGCCAACTGCGGCTCCCTCAGCTGCTCAAGACCTTGCAGACTTCCCGTACGAGCCTCGGGTCAGGAACGACTTTTGTCTTATTTCCGGGCTCCGGCAAACTGCATCTCCGCCCCAGAGCGCTTCGTTTGACGGTGTGGCCTTAGTCCGCCTTTCCTTGGCGTAGCAATGCCTCTCTGAGGAGTTGTTCATCCCCCCCCTCCCCTTTACCCTTCCCGTTTTGGAGGTGGGCCCTCTCTCAGACTTGGTTCAGTCACGGGCTCTATGATAGCTTGCAGCCATCCACCTAGATTTTCCAGTTGGGTCTACGGTTATTGACTCGCGACCACAGAAATGTTACACGAAGATCTTAATGTACTGTGTCACCAGACATTTTCCTCCGACGGATCGTCCAGTAGCTTTCTGTTAAAGTAGTCGATACTGTACATGGAACGGCCGAGGTATGCACTCGGGTTCGAGGCATAGCCCCTTTCGCGGGATTTCTCGTGCCGCTGTTTGGAAAACGATTATCGCGTTTTTTTTTTTTTTCCTTGTTTTTGTCTGACTTGCTTTGCGAAGTTCGTGTTACCCCGCTAACTTTTGCTCTTAAGCAGTTACGCGCTAACGAATTTTTCCCCCAACGAGGGTTTCTTCAATTCGTTTTAGCTAGTACACGCTTTGTTCCCAATCGTATTTTGATAGCCGGTTCCGTCTCGTGGACGAACCCGGTGCGTTTTGTGTCTTTTTTGTAGGCACAATTATGATATTCATATCGTGTCTTCCGGCTGGCATGTTTTTGCTGGGTTTCTAACTCGGGTTTATGCAATGTTTGCCTCAGTTACTGTTAACAAATAGTGCGTTGTTCGGTTTGACTGTAACTAGAAGTGATTTACTATGTTTTATTACTTTCCACTCTTGAGGTCTTTCATCCTTAAGATGAGAAGGAATTTCGTCCGCTTAAAAGGAGAAGGAATCTCGTCCTTTAAGCGGGATTAGATTAATGAGAGTTTTAGTACCAGCCTTTAACAAAATTGTGCTGCGACCGGAACTCTCTTCCTTCCTATCCTCGGTTGCAATCTGATTGCATGTTTATAGCATGAAAGGCAAGGTATAGGTTGAAGTAAATTCACCCCGCTAAGCGTAGCGAGGAAATTTACGAGAGTAATACTTAAGTTTTCCATGCATCCCGCCCGCCTCCCCTCTCGTTCAGGCCTCGGTGGAATGTTAAATGAGGGTTAGTAGAGGTCATATGGAGGTCAGGGCTGGCTGGTAACTACATTTTTAAGGTTGGCCAGAAGTGCGTTAGAATCGGGTCATGTGACCAGATTGTATATCTATAGCATGGAAGGTAAGTACAACTCTCGTAAATATCCCCGCTACGCTTAGCGGGGTAAATATATGGTATGACACAAGAAAATGGTATGCATGGTTTGCTCGTATATAAAAATAATGAAATTGATAGTAAGAGAAAATGGACATTGATATTCCGAAAATACATAAAGTTTTGGAAGTGCAAGTAGCTTTAAACAACAATTGCATAAACATTTGTCTGCTCAATTATATGTCGGAAAGTTTGCAAACTGAACGGCTTCTGATGTTATTAAAATCTTTTAAGGCAGTGAAAATATTTCCTGTAAAGTTTCTGTGGGTTGATTGTTGTGGCAGAAAACCAAATTGATAATTAGGCCTGAAACGAAAATGTTGGTTATTTGCCCTTTCTTGTGGAAAATTGTAAAGGAGGGGTGGACAGAAAAAATATTTTCTATTGTTTTCATTCTTCTCCACAGATCACTGAAATTGGAATATTTCCTGATGACACTTTTGACCAACTCTGACTCACTAAGAGTTTTTAGTATCAAAAACACAAAAGAGAATTAAAACACTTTACTTTATTTTGAGATTTTTTATATCTCACTAATGCTTTTTGTGTGATTTGGGATTTTCTATCCCTCGCATGACATACTCGTTACAAACAGGCACGATAAATCTGTATTCTATCAATCACACGCTCTGTGAAATGGGCTTCATTTTCTTCACAGCAAGAGGTAAAAGTGGTGCCATGTCATTTTGTGAGGATTTGTGGGGATTTTTATAAAGTGTAGGGATTTTAAAAAGGAGAAGAAAAAAAACTTCTTTCAAAACGCCACCCCTATTTCTTTTTAGTAAGTTCAGGATGGCGGAGGAGGGTCAACAAACAACATTTTAATAACTGAAGAAAATTCGTCACACATTAAAGACCATTTTTCTATTATGTATCTATTCTATATCTATTCTACTATCTATATCTACTATTTTGATGTCAGAAAATAATCACGCACTTTACTTTTGATTCCAATAGACTGTTGGACTTCCTAAATTCGAGCCACCTACACACCTGACTGATTTCACATTCTTTTCTGTAAAATGTACAACTTGTAAAATATAATATTGCTATAAATAATGTCATGAAAGGCTCGACCTTGATCTTGCCTACCTTAGAATTTAATAAATAATTGATTCTAAGTATAATCTTGTCTAAAACTCGTTGGAACGCTTACTTAAAATGTGTACTACTTTGATCAACACCTTTTTATTCTTCATTTAACATTCATACATCATAAGTGAAATTTTTGATGCATTTCAAAATTATTTATATACAAGAAATACCCATGAAATATTTGTATCTATTACTTTATTATAATCAATCATTACGTTTAAATTTTATGGCAAAAGATGGCTCTTTTTTACGGTTGCCCCCTTCCTAGACCCATCACTACTTAATCAGAGCCCCCTCCTTTAACCTAATTTAGGGAGTGAGATATGTGATAACAGTAAACCAATTGCAATAACACCAAACCTCAAGGAATGTCAACAAAAAATCAGTTACTGTAAGTCCATAAGTGCCACGCAAGATATCATTCTTGCACTAGAGGAGATTTGCGCGAATGTTGATATATTTTTAATTTACAAAAATTGATATAACTTATTCAACCTTCTCTGCCTCCTCTCTAACACCACTTGGGGTGCGAACCCCCATGCTCTCCTTAAAATCTTCAAGCTTACCATGCATGCCAAGCTTGACTACGGCAATAGTGTCTACTGTGTCGCTCACACTCTTACCTCAACCACATCAACACCATCTAAATGAAGCCCTCTGAATCTGTCTGGGTACCTACAAGAGCTCCCCATCACCAGCTTTCACGTTGAAGCCAAAGAACCACCCTTTCTGCTATGGTGTAGAAAGCTAGCCTCTCCTACACTTTTAGAGCCCTCACTAACACCCAGAACCCTCTTTACAACCTCATTAGGTACCCCAATTTCTCTACCCTCTTTGATAGGACTAAAACCATATCCTCTCCCTTCAGCTTACGCATTAAACCAAACCTCCACCTCGGCATCAAGCCCGCCACTCTTGGTACCTTCTCCTAGCGCACTTTTCCTCCCTGGGCCACCCCCTTACCTCTCTCCAACTGGGCCTCTCCACTCATCACAAAACCTTAACCTCTTCATCAACCTACACAACCAAATCAAAAACCAACTTTCAAACTACACCTCCATCTATACTGATGGCTTCAAGAAGGGCGACAAAACAGCTACTGCTGCCGTCATCCAAGACATTACTATCAGTAGCAGGTTTTCCGACTACTCGTCCATCGTCTCGGGCAAGGCCATACTCCTCACCTTCAAATCTACCTCCTTTCCGACATCAAACTGTTTATCACTTCTTTTGTTCATGACCTCTGGCAAACCTCATGGGACACCCAACTTGATAACAAACTCCACGTCACCCAGCCCACTATCCGATTAAACTCACCATCCACAACCTCTCCCGTGTCGACAATGTTCACATTACCCGCCTGAGAATAGGTCACACCCACCTCACTCACCCCCACTACTTATTGGCTGCGCTCCAACCCCCCTACCTCTCTCTGCAATAATTGCCATTGCATCCTCACAGTGCACCACGTCCTCCTTGCTTGCCCCCTGTACAAGCTCCCCATAACTCAAAAGCCGAGCTCTTCCAGGAAAAAACCCTCTGGATAAAACCATCTCCTTCCTTAATCGTGCCTCCCTTTACAACCATATTTAGTCCTCCTCTCCAACCCCTCTCTACTTGCATTTACCCCTTTTTGGCACCCCTGCACTTCATCTTTTGATCCCAACTTCCTAGCTATTAGCCCCTGTTCTTCTCTTAGACTCCCTATCTTTTCTTCCTACCTCTGGAATGATCTAACCTCTCAGGCACAATTTAACCCTCGCTGTCGTAATGCCGTTAAGCGCTCATCAAACAAACAAAACTTCATCTCCTTAATTTCAATAGCATCCCTTTAAATACAATAGCATTCCTTAAATTCAATAGTATCCCTTTAAAGTCAATAGCATCTCCGTAAATTCAAAAGCACCTTCGTAAATTCAATAGCATCTCCCCAAATACAATAGCATCTCCATATATACAATAGCATCTCCTTAAATACAATAGCATCTCCTAAAGTACAATAGCATCTCCTTAAATACAATGACATCTTCCTAAATACAATAGCATCTTCGTAGAATTAATAACAACTCCTTAAATACATTAGCATCTTTTTAAACTCAATAGCATCCCATTAAATACAATAGCATCTCCTTAAATACATTAGCATCTCCTTAATTACAATAGCATCTTAAATACAATTACATCTTCGTAAGTGCAATAGCATCTCCTTAAATACAATAGCATCTCTTTAAATACAATATCATCTCCTTAATGGAATAGCATCTCCTTAAATACAATAGCATCTTCTTAAATACAATAGCATCCCTTAAAAGTCAATTGCATCTCCGTAAATTCAATAGCATTTTCGTAACTTCAATAACATTTCCTTAATTACAAAAGCATCTCTTTAAATACAGTAGCATACCTTAAATTCAATAGCATCCACTTAAAGTCACTAGCATCTCCGTAAATTCAATAGCATCTTCGTAAATTCAATAGCATCTCCTTTGATACAATAGCAACTTCCTAAATACAATAACATCTCCTTAAATACAATAACATCTTCTTAAATACAATATTATCTCCTTAAATACTATAGCATATCCCCAAATACAATAGCATCTTCCTAAATACAATAGCATCTCCTTAACTTCAATAGCATCTCCGTAAATTCAATAGCATCTTTGTGAATTCAATAGCATCTCCTTAAATACAATAGCATCTCCCTATATACAATAGCATCTCCTTAACTTCAATAGCATCTCCGTAAATTCAATAGCATCTTTGTGAATTCAATAGCATCTCCTTAAATACAATAGCATCTTCCTAAATACAATAGCATCTCCTTAATTTCAATAGCATCTCCGTAAATTCAATAGCATCTTTGTGAATTCAATAGCATCTCCTTAAATACAATAGCATCTTCCTAAATACAATAGCATCTCCTTAACTTCAATAGCATCTCCGTAAATTCAATAGCATCTTTGTGAATTCAATAGCATCTCCTTAAATACAATAGCATCTCCTTAAATACAATAGCAGCTCCTTAAATACAATAACATCTTCTTAAATACAATAGCATCTCTTCAAATACAATAGCATCTTATTAAATACAGTAGCATCCCTTAAATACAGTAGCATCTCCTTAATTACAATAGGATCTCCTTAAATACAATGGCATCTCCTTAAATACAATGGCATCTCCGTAAATGCAATAGCATCTCCGTAAATGCAATAGCATATCCTTAATTCAATAGCATCTCCTTAAATATAAAACATCTCCTTAAATTCAATATCACCTCCTTTGATACAAGAGCATCTCTTTAAAATCAATAGCACCTTCATTTGTATAACTGTCAGTGACATTCGGTCAGGGATGGTAGAGGAATTGTTAGACCAATTTTTGCATGTATACATTTCTAGTAATGCTTGATTTGAGGGACTAAATATATATATATATATATATATATATATATATATATATATATATATATCTATATATATATATATATATATATATATATATATATATATATATATATATATATATATATATATATATATATATATATATATATATATATATATATATATATATATATATATATATATATATATATATATATGCATATATATATATATATATATATATAAATGCATATATATATATATATAAATATGTATACATATATATATATATATATATATATATATATATATATATATATATATATATATATATATATATATATATATATATATATATATATATATATATATATATATATATATGCGTGTATGTGTGTGTATGTGTGCTTTTTGGTGTGTGTGTGGGACCAGGAGCCACCCCCATCCCCTAAACTTTCTCGAAAAGTGCCCTTTTTTGAAAATGAAAAGTAAAAACGCACCTCAATTACTGTCAAAAAATTGCTCTGTTGATTTTCTGACCCCCTTGCCCCTAATTCCTCTCAACACCTCTAACCACAACTGTGGTTCACAGTTCACTTTTTCTTATTTGATGCCTCATATTTACAATCTGTCACCAGACAGACGCTGTATCAGTTGTTCCAGCCGTTGGGTGTCGTTATATCTGGACTTTTTAAAGGCAGTTTCTGGATCATCAGCAAGCGCATTCTCAAATGCTACATTTGTGTTAGATGATTTAGATGGTCCACCAATCATAAGAAATGCTCTTGTGTACCCAGGCTGAGACTGCAAATTAAAAAGAAATATTACTACTTTGTTGTATAATTTAAGATTAATATCCTAATGCTGCGTGGGATTGTACCCAACATCGTATTTTCATTTTGCGAAATTTGACATTTCTAAGCTTAAGTTGTTATGGGAATTTCGTAAACAAAACATCCATTGATATACACCATAATCAGATAATTGGTAAGTTGACAGCCATTTTTGATGATAAACGGAAAAGTAGCGATTATAGCGATGGCAAAAGAGGTATCAGCCAAAATGTTAAGCGGCACTCAACAAATTAGGATTTGATTTTTGTTATTTTTCTAGTGGTTGGTAAACAGGTAAAAATCTTGCAGTTTATAACTTAAAGTTGATATTACCTCACTTATAAATGATATTATTAATACATTTTCTCTATTTCTGGAAAATTTTCTTCAATTATTGGGAAATTTGATCAAATTTCACCAACTTGAATTTCCAACACTTTAAACAAGTTTTCTTTATTCTTAAATAAGAGTGATAAAAGAACGTGGATCTGGCATGTTAGTAATTTTTGAGCCTATCAGAACAAACACTGTGCTATGTTCTATGGGGTGGGTAAACAGTCCCGAGCGTGAAATTCACCTCTGACTCCGAAGACCCACCCGCATTAGTGATAGAAACCTAAACAAACAAAGGATACAGACACATGTCAGCATATGTGCACCATCAAAGATATTGTGCCCCTTCCGTAATAATTCAGTTTTCGCTTGTTTTACACTTTTTGGGCACATGGTAGGACTTATTTTCAGAGTGGACCCAAGGAATTTGACAAGACGGGAATAGCGGTAAAAAATGAAATTGGTTTAGATATACATATAGTTTTAGAGAAATATTTCGCAATTTGATAGGTGTTGGGGGAGGGGAGGAGGGGGGTGGGGACGAACTGCGCAATAAAAGATAGTGCAGTATGGACCTAAGCAGCTTTTTACTATAGGTATGTATATTACTTACCTCTTCCTATGCTTTAAAGAAAACTGCTATATACAAAAATACAATCCCATGCAGGATGGGGGAGGGGCGACAACCCCTTGACACCTAGCACTTAAGCATCGAGCTCTAAACGATAGAGATAGCAGGGTATGACATCAAAACTACTTACGTCGTCGATAATCACGTGTTCCTCGTCGATCTCTCCGTGTACCATGTTGTTATCGTGTAGATACTGCATACCTTTTCTGAGATCATTACTCACATCCTTTATGTCTGTCTCTGATGGCTCCCAGCTTCGGTCCCCTCTACGAGAAGCTAGAAGATGCTTGGAAATCGTCAGATATGGGACTGGTGGCGCTACGCGACTGCGACGCATTGCGTTACTGATAGAAT
>JAIGNY010000850.1:0-47500 GCA_020152595.1 Chiridota heheva
TTTTGTCGTTCTGCATGTACTGTAATAAAAAGAACATTAATCTTGGCTAGAAAGACAAATTATGATTAAAACTAATATAAATATAATTAATTTTTGATGTTAAAGAATTTCAATTTTTATTTTTTAGGTTAAATTTGCAGTTTGCCTATTTTCTATTGACTCCAATTTTCATTATATCGACATTACTACTGCCCTCACTAGGAACCAACATTAGTGGAAGAGAACTAAAAAGTATCACGCACTGAGGTATAGGAGTTTCGACTCTCGGCCTTTGGCCTATACGTAGTATAGGGCGAAAGACGTCACGCTCTCTGGTTAAACTAACGGCGCGTACGTTCGGCGTTAGCTAGCTTCAGACTGTTCAACAACAACTGACACAATTAAGATAACACATTATTTCAGGTTTACTGAAATTGTTTAAGACATCTAATAGTTTTGATCATTTATCCCTTATCAGAAAGGTTGTCCGCGTAGTATTTAAAAAAAATATATACTTATCAGTTAGGCCCAAGTTAGTAAGTGCGATACATGCCTGTCTAGTCTACAACTACAAGCAGCAGACAGAATCTTCAACCGGGTGTCTTTTTATGACGCCATTTCTCGTTATGGCTTTATTTCTTGTTATGGCAACTTACACATAATGGTGTCATACTGAAGACGCAAACTATTATAGTGAGGTAGGGGAGGGGGACACTGGCGGAGTCAATGACATTTTTCAAATGTCCTTATAATTCTACAATTTTGATTACAATTGAAAGAGTAGAGATTAAAGAAGCCACAGAACAAATTTCCAGCATTTCTAATTTATAAATGTGGAATAATTTACAATAGAAAAATAGCTTCATGAAAAACATCACATGTTTTCACAAAATGTTTCAAACGAGTTTTGTCCAAGATTGTAGGTCCTAAGAACAATCCCTAGTAGGCCTACTCTTTCTTTCATCGTTGTAGGATACTAAGAAAATGGCAGCGGTTGTTAGACTTAAGGCGTAGGACTAACTTGAAGTATAAGAGACAGCGAAGGTCACTTTAGGCTAAGGCTGGGCCACTGACATGTTGACAAAAGAATATTTTTTAAATTGCTCCCAAACATTGGCGAGACCAATTTATGTAGGATAATTTTAATTCAAAAGTTACGATGTGAAAGTTTGGATAAAATCCGATCGATCTTTGCATTTGTCACTGTTTCTTCGCGAAATAAATGCTTTAAAAAAAAAAAAATCCCCGAAACATGCCTCACATGTATGTCAACATGTTACTTCAACTTCAACTTCAAGTCTGTATGGAAGCATATGCCGGTAAATATTTGGGTCGCGTAGTAAATATAATTACGGCGCGACGTAATTCCAATTACGACGCGACGTAATTACGACGCGACGTCATTTCAATTACGACGCGACGTAATTCCGAGGTTTTGACCGGCATATGCTTCCATAAGTCTGCAAGTTCAGCCAGAGAAATGGCTAATAAAAACATTTTCGAGAGGTCCCATTTTACGGGACAGGAAGCTGGGAAGTTGAAAATTTCAGGAATAGTAGAGAATAGATAGGTCTTGACTATTCATATCCAAACTTAACGAGATCTGCTTCACAAACAGTTTCATGGGGAACTATTTTACCATGGACCCATACCAGAATTTGAGTGATTTGGTGAGGGCGTACAACACCTCTTCACTTCGGCCTACAAGAAGGGCCAAAACCTCTGGTGACCCCCTATCGAAAGTACCCTTATCCGAGAGATATTAGAAGGTACTTTTTGGAAAACATCACAAAATATCCCAAATCTTTAATATTCTGGTACAAAAAGGACCCCAAACTTGACTCTTTCATTGTAGGTTTCAATAGGGAGAATAAATAGTTTTCTTCTACCGTAATTCACGTCCCGTAGTCGTCTCGCAACTGACCACAGACCCACGTGTGTTACAAGGCGAGTGTTCATTCTGTCATTGTAGAGTATTGTGAGAATATTAAAAATTACATCATTGTCCTACTCTGCTATGACGTCATAAAAAGACATCCGGTTGAAGATTATGTCGGCTGCAGTCTACAATCTAATGCTGCACTAAAGTGTTATCGTCCTGCATGTTACTGTAAACAAGAAACCGTTGTTTTTGTGTTCTTGTTAGAAATAGAATGAACGTTAATCTTGGTAAGAAAGACTAGTTATGATTAAAACTGATAAAAACATTATTAATTTTTGTGAGTAAGGAATTTCAATTTTCATTTTTGAACGTACCGACATATCTGCTGCCCTCTCTTGGAGCCATTATGGGTAGAGGACGAACTAAAAAGTATTACACTATAGATATTGGAGTTTCGGCCTTCGGCCTATACGTAGTATAGGGCGAATGACGTCACGCTCTCTGGTACTACGTCAGGCCTAGGGCTCTTCGTAGAATTATGGAGGGGACGGGGCCTTAGCGAGGGATGATTGATTCAGATTAAACTATTTAAATATTCTGAATCTGAATAGGTTAAGTCGGCAGAATAGGTTAAGTCGGCAGATCATGGTTATTTCTTGTATTAATTCTTGCGTTTGGGATCAGGTTATTATTATCAACAGATCAATGGCGACAAGACTGTTATTGATTTTAGATAGCATTTGTAGACGTGTTCCTTCTTCTTGTTATGAGCAGGGGCCAATCTAATTTATGAAGCATGCTAGTGACACTGGATTTATAAGAGTTAGTCTGCCATACAGAACCTGGCTGCTCTCTGTTGAATTGGTTCAAGCATATCTATATCACACTGGTGATGGGGGTCCCAAACTGCTGATTTTGCTGCAGTGATTTTAACGTCAGTGGGACAGTTTGAGAGGTTACGTCTTAATAGGCCAAGTGTAGAGTTTGCTTTGTTGTGTATATGTTTATCCTATCTGAGTTTATTATCAAATTCAACATCTAGGTACGGGTGGGAGTTGACAATATTTTTAATGTAAACAAAACATACAGTGTGCACGACCTGTGCTGCATGTGCATTGATCGGTTCCCCGCGGGAAAAAGCTCACAACTATTTACACACCATGTATGGCTCCGCCTCTTCATCATATATGGCCCCGCCCCTTCCCATTTCCCCATGATTCTACAAAGAGCAGGCCTAGGTGCTAGGTCCTTTTTGTACCAGAATTTTATAGATTTAAGATATTTTGTGATGTTTTTTTAAAAAGTACCATCTAATATCTCTCGGATGAGGGTACTTTCGATAGGGGGTCATGAGGGTTTTTTTTTTTTTAGGTCGAAGTGAAGAGGTGTTGTACATAAGGACATTCCAATAATTTCATTGACGCCGCCAGTGTTCCCCTCCCCTACCTCACTGTAATAAGTGTCCTCCTCTCCCCTCTCCCTTTCCATTCAATGTTGGCCATTGTTACTGTTTGACCTGGAAATGACGTTAAGAAACTTTGAAATTTTTCCGCGGGAAATTTCAAGAAACTTTAGTCAGGTGGTGTGTCACATGAAGGTGTACGCAGAATTATAGAGGCGTTATCGTCTAGTGACGAGCCATTTGTACATTTGCGACTTCAGTATGACATCATTACGTGTAAGTTGCCATAACGAGAAATGACGCGAAAAGCCATAACGAGAAATGACGTCTTAAAAAGACACCTGGTTGAAGATTCTGCCAACTGCGGCCAGTACATACATAACTCATTAGGCTTTGTTAAGTGCTGAAAATTACCATCTGCAGTAACGTTAGTTCAGGCAAAGAAGACCAAGATCATGACGGCAAAACCTCAACCGAAACACAAAGTTAACGGTATGAAATTGATACATTTCTAGATTAAATACTATTATTATTTTTGACAATTAACGTAACTTAAGTTACAGTGACACACTCTTTGAGTCACACACTAAAGGATTGGAATGCTTTACCGTCACACATTGTACAAGCACCAAGTCTCAACTGTTTCAAAGCTAAACTTACTAGGCTTAACACTCGTATTGCTAACTAGTTTTTTTTTATAATTTTATTATATATATATATTTTTTTTAAATCATGCTTTTCACGCTCGGTTGGCGTTCATGTTCTCTTGAAGGATTTTTGCCGACTTCACCGATTCAGATTCACACTCAGTGAATAGGACTATACGTCCAGTTCCGCGAGATATTTGCGTGTACTAACGACATAAATAACCGAACGCAAAATGTAACTGACCTGGCAGTTCTTGACTAATCGGGATAATGATGTAATTGTCGAGGTCTGGCTTGCGGGAATCTTGTGGTGCATGGCGACGTAACAATCTTTGTTTGACTATCTCAAACTTAAGACTTAGTCAAAGAGGAAAACAAACAGTCAGTTATCATTGCAGTTAAAGGATTAGATCAGTGGTCAAGCATGTTTATCTTATTTAAAAGAGGACTTAAAAAGAAACAAAATAGTGAAAAAAGCATTCAAAATTCTTGCTTCATTAAGGAGATATTGAAGTTTGGTATCATTTCTTTAGAAACGACTGAAATCAGACTACTTGTGATCAGGGTTCTAGCTACGGTGGGCGGCACAGGGCGGGTTCGCCCTGGACTCGCAATTCCCGCCCAGCACTCGGCTCTAAGATTCACTCCTCCGCCCGGCACTCAAAAGTTCAATTCGGTTAGATAATTAAGTGTTTAAACAGATCTCGTTTTAATCTCGCTCTATTTATGTCATCCGCTGATTTACACACATAACATAACATACATTACGCACATTAAATTCTGAACAAAACAACTGAACTATAGGAATTTAACGCAATTGAATGTACATACTGTATTATCATGAAATCACCCATACGCGAAGCTCTTTGGATAAACGTACGTACATGCACACGGTTCAGGTTCATGTTTGAAATCCTTGTGAATCACTGCTGGCAGCTTGCCAAGTCCGTCACTTACAATACAAACAAACTTTAACAAAGTAAATATTACACCCCTGAGAGCCCAAGGCGTGCATATAGACTGGTCCAGATGTAAGTGACCAATCACATTTGTTATAAACCCTATATGCACTTATCATTATAAGGGACTAAACGATGTTCTTTTAATTTGTGGGGGATTTGATATTGACAAAAGTTGTTGTGTAGTTCATAGGAACATGTGCCGCATGGCTTTCGTCGAACGATACTGGGATGAAAATAAAAGCGGTAAAAAGTTTGGGCAAGATGAATAACAATGGGAATTGAGAGAAGAGTTTCCGGCATATGTTTGTACAGTTTTTTTTTTTTTTTAATTTTGGGTGGGGGGACTTTAAAAGTTAAATATCCATCGTATTTTGAATATCCATTGTACATAGACAAATATTTTGTAAATCTTTCTAGCATTCTGATAAAAAAAATATAAAAACACTTTTTCATTGAAAATTTGTCAATAGAAGTGGACTAAATTAGAACAGTTCTTCATGGGAGGGGGATCTAGGAGGTCACCCTGGATAATCACTAGAGCCCGGCACTCAAACTTGTCTAGCTAGAACTCTGCTTGTGATGTTATAGCCTCAGATTTCTCAAAGTTTGATGTATTCTATCATATTTTGTCCTGCAATTTTGTGGCTTTAAAAGCATGGGAGTGTCAAAAAAATAGGAAAAACTGAATCTAGGAAGGGTATTTATAAATATACCACCTGAAGAAAGTTTGAAGAAAAATAATTTAAATAGTGAAAAAATTAAATAAACTTTCTTTAAAATACATAAGGACTTGAGGAATCTGAGTCTGTGACATCACAACTAGTCTGATTTCAATCATTTCTACAGAAATGATACCAAACTTTAAACTTGAATATCTCCTTAATAAAATAAGATTTTTGAATGTTTTTTTCACCATTTTGTTCTTTTGAAGTCTTCTTTCATATAAGATAGACATGCTTAATCACTGAACTAATCCTTTGATGGAAGAATAACATATTATTTGTCATTTTTCAACAAATACTGGACATAATTTATTTTTCTTCAAATATGTTGTGTATTAGATATAGTTTAAACATATATGAGTACCATTAATTTTCACTGACTGTCTGAGGCGACACAAGTATTCATGTAAAATATCCCATTGACTGTAATAATAGTTCTCCTCCAACTTGGCAAAACCTTACTGAGCTCGTACACGGTTATGTCGACTCTGACCACGAGAATGATTGTGGCGCGAAATGGATGTGCGTACTGTTCAAATCCTGCCACACTTGACTTCGGTCTACAAAACGTTACTGATTTGTGCTGCATTTTAACTGTCTTTGACACTTGTCAATTGTGTGACTCACCCCTACACCCCCAGACAAGGTGAGTCATTGCACCAAGTGGGTGGACAAAACATGTACATTGATACACTCTTCAGTCATTTAGGTGACTGATATTTTTTGTGAAATGACTTGCCCCAAATCAATCACCTTTGTACAAAGACAATGGGTCTGAAGTAAATTGACCCACCCCAGAGTCACTCTAGTGACTGACAATTTGGTACAATGGCACACATGTTAGTCACTATTTCATATGTCAATGACTTGCCATTGACTGACATTGCCAGGGGTAGTAGGGGTGAGTCATACAACTGACAAGTGCAAACAAGTAACATTAGGCTTACTGTACTCAACCAACGTTATTAGTAGTATATTACAGTCACTTTTTCATGGACCTACGACCCAACCAACCTAGTCGGCCGGACACCTATCTTAGTCAGACAGAAATGTAAAATGCCTGGATCTGGAACCCATGATAGTCCCTAGTTATTATACACACCCCTCAGTACGGTTTGACATTGGGATTGTTGTACGAGGGTTGTTATAGATTAGATGTGATTCCTATGTTTTTTAAAATTAACACATTGTAGATAATTGATGATTGAAAAATAACTTACTTTTTAGATATTCTTATATCAATTTGTCTAAATAATACACTTTTCCAAAATCTTTACCTATATAGCACTATGACGGGATAAAGTTCTCCGAGATTCATATTTTGGTTGCCAGTTTCTTAGTCACCGCACGTATTTGATTAATTATTTAACATTCGCAAATAAGTTTTAGAATGTTCCACTAAAGTGCAAGGTTGTTTTTCGCTGACAACATCTTTTTTGTTTAAATGATTAAATAGTTTTGGTAAAAAAAAAAAAAAAAAATGCGAAAACAAATAAATAAAACATCAAGAAATGTTTAGATTATATAATTGTACTTTATAAGTATGATCTTGATTTTTTCCTCAAGTAATCTAAAACATATTACCCCTGCGAAAATGTTATAGCCCCTATGGATGGCAGCGTTTTGAACTTTGACCCTACTTTATAGTGCTCGTCAGACAATTATTACGGAAGGAAAAGTAGTCCAAAATACTTCCATAAAAGTAAGTAAAATTACCTTAAAAACAGTTTTTGAATACGTGGATGGGCTTCAAACAAACATTGAATCTAATCATTGTGGGCAAGAAAAAAAAAGGTACAATGGTTTCGTTTTCATAAAGATATTAAAACTGAGATTTTACTATATTTTAAAACAAGGCCTAAAACAGTACAGGAGGGTATAGGATTTTGAAGTACCCTCAGATGGCCAACCATTATTAACGGCAGCCATACTAATACGGCTGGCATCAGTCCGATGGTACTACAGGGATTACTAGATAGTCCCTTGCACACAGTATATTAACAATGTATTAATAAGGAGTATTGTAAGGGAGTGGGCTTGCTTGATGGCTTTTTTCGCCCCAATTTACTGCAAATCATGGACTGAGGCTATGACATCTGGGCTATGATATAGCAAAATATAATCAAATTTTTTGTGTAGATAGTACAAAAACATGGCCGCCGAGTTTTTATTGAAATTAACACAAGAATAATAATGATCTTAATTCATAGGGCACAACAATATGGTAGCAGGCTGTAGCCACGACTGCCAGATCCATATTAATCATAGTTTGGGATGAAATTTGAAGGTAGGCCTAAAGTACCAGGCCTACAGCCTGGTCCATATTTTCAATGAAATGCTATAGACCAGGAAGCTGGGTCTATAGTTTTTAATGAAATGTTATGGACCCGGCCACCTGGTCCATACTAGTTTTGAACAAAATGCAATAGATCAGGCACTTGGATCTATAGTCTCAATCAAAATGTTATAGGCCCGACTGCCGGATCTATATTCGATGAAAACAGCTGTAGAGTACAAAGGCCTACCTCAGCCACCTTTGCCACTAATCTTGTAGAATTCATTTCCCATACCCAATACAATTAAGAAATCATACTCCCACCTCGTTTTACCCCCAACACATCTCTTCCTCACTTTTGATCTGTATTGGGCAATTCCAGAAAATATGTGAAGGAGATGGGGAGGAGGTGGTGGGGGGTTGTTGGCATATACCACTTGTATCCACTTACTCACCCACCTCTTAATCCCAATCCCTGCGAGCTGACCCACCCACCTACCCATCAATCCCAGCGAGCTGAACCACCCACCCACCCCTTAATTCCAATCTCAGCACCCACCCACCCCTTAATCACAGTCCCAGTGATTTAACCCACCCCTAATCCCAATCCCTGGCACCCCCCCTCCCTTCACATATATTCTGGAATTGCCCATTGCTTGTTTGTTCAAAATGCATTCTGAACAGTCTTTAGTATCATCATCTTCTGACTGATTACTTCCAAGGCCATGTCATTGTTTTCAGTTTTATTTTGTTTAAGTATTCATTGTTTGAGCTCTTTTAAGCAAGATTTACATTCCATTTTTCAATTGGGAGCTAAAACAATTGTTTTGATTTTCTTTGATACGTGGTGCATGCTTCCATTATCCATGTAAAACCTACACCATATTCATGCCGAGGCCTTTACTTTTGTATGTCAAGACTGGCAAGAGTAATCTTTTAAGCCAGTAGTTAAATTGAAAATCTTCCCACGAAAAATCGTGACAGAAATAATATTAATTAAGTTACTTGTTTATATGCCCACTAAACATCCAGCTACATAAAATTTCCAAAGAAAAGCAATGCGCAAGAGTGTGCAGAACACCGAACAATAAATCCAATGAGTCACATGGTAAAGATAATATTAAGGATGATAAAGGATCATATTGGAATGTAATGAAAGTAAGATTAAAAGGGAGATAGGAGACACATTTAGATTTTAGATTCGGAATTGGAACCAGAGAAGGAATTCTAAATTTCAAATTAATCCTGGATAAATACACGAAGTGGGAAAAGACATTCATATCTGCTTCATATATTATGAGAAAGCGTCTGATTGAGTCAACCATGAAATGCTGACAATCATTGCAAAAGCTACCTATTGACTGCAATGACATACATTTAGTACAGTACATAATCTCTACTGGAAACAAACTGCAAGTATCAAACTAGGTGATTAAGAGTCCCAATAGTCAGCTACTGCAAACTAAACCTAAAGAAAAGAAGCAGCCTGGCTAACAAACCAAGAAACAACCAATTAATAAACAGCCCACCATCCAAACCCACACATTTGACACGGAAGAGAACATGGATTGTTCGATTACCGAACATACTTCTCGTCCAACTTTCAAAAACAACTGTTCCCAAAAAATAAGCCAATTCAGACCCAACAGGTCTTCCTCAAGATAACCCCCTGCCTCCTTATGGCGTGCAACATAAACAATAACAATAACATTCTCAACATTATACAATGGAAGATAAGGAGCCTTAAGGCCAATTCTGAAGAAATTGACCCCTTCTGGCCACCACCTTCAACCCGGCCGTCTTCTGTCTACAAGAAACCTTCTTGAAAAGCACTGACCATTATTCCCTCAACAACGTCGCTTGCTATCACAAACATCAAGTGGACGCCGACAGGGCCTGTGGGGGCGTCTCCATTCTCGTTAGACACAATATCCTACACAGCCCTGTTCATGTGCGCACCGACCTTCAGGCCATCTGTATGTCTATCTCTCTCCACAAAACCTTCACTCTTTGCAATATCTATCTCCCCCCAACGCCAACATTCAGCCAACCAGCCTTAACAACCTCATCTCTTCAGCTCCCCTCCCCCTTCATTCTTTTTGGTGACTTCAACGCCCACAACACTCATCGAAAACACTCTTCGGCAGCACAGCCTCTCCTTGCTCAACACTAACTCCCTGACCTACCTTCACCCTGCCACAGGCTCCCTTACCTGCATGTATTGACCTGTCTATCTGTTTCCTCAACCTCCTTGAATTTAGGTGAAGAGTCACCGCTGATCTCTGTGGTAGTGACCATTACCCTCTTATACACTCCAACCTTCAAACCCCCACTGACCACACCCCTAATTGGAACCTCGAGAAGGCTGACTGGCCTCTTTTCGAAACCCTCTGTGACTCACACCTCTCCTCCAATCTCCTCGAGGGTGAGGATCCCATGTCAAACTTCAGTAATATCCTTCTCAACATCACCGCCTGCTCAATTCCCAAAACCTCCAAATTCCTTTATCACCCCCTCCCCGCCCCAACTTCTGGTTCTCTGATCTTCTGGTTCTCTGATGACTGCAAAAACGCCATCAAGAACAGGAAAAGGGCCCCCAGGGACTTTAAAACTAACCCGACCACCCACAACCTCAACCTCTTTCGTATCAGCCGTGCCAAGACCAGGCACACTATCAAAGACAGTAAAACCAACACTTGGAACAACTCCATCTCTTTTCTTACCACCAAGATCCCCACTAAGAAGATTTGGAGAATGGTTAACAGCTTCTACGGCAGGGTGAGCAAGTCTCCTATCTCCCATCCCTCCTGGAATGGTGACCTTCTCACCGCAAAAAAGGACATCGTTAACCACCTTGCTGCCTCTTTCAGCAACATCTCGTCCTCGGCCAACTACTCCACTGCTTTCAAAACCAAAAAAGCTTGCGATGAAGCCCGGAGTATCACCTTTCCCTCCCACAACTCCGAGAGCTACAACACCCCTCTCACCCTTTCTGAATTAAACCAAGCCATCCACGATGCTGGCTGCACCTCCAGGGTCTCAGATAACATCCCCTACCAGTTCCTGAAACACTTTCCCAACAAGGCCACCACTACCCTACTCACCATCCTCAACCACAATTGGTCCTCACACTCCTTTCCCCCCTATCTGGAGGACAGCTATTGTCACCCCCTTCCTTAAACTGGGGAAGGACAGTACCGACCCCTCTAGCTACTGCCCCATCACCCTCACCTGCTGTCTCTGTAAAATTTTGGAAAGGATCATAAATCAGAGGCTAAAGTGGTCCCTTGAGACTAACAGAATCCTCTCCCCTCACCAAAGCGGCTTTTGGAAACGTCGCAATACCCTAGACCAGTTAATTATGCGTGACATGGGGAATCCTTTGCAAAAAAGGAACACCTCATTGCCATTCTTTTGACCCCGAGAAAGCTTTTGACACTACCTGGAAATACGGCATTATCCGCAAACTTCACACCATCGGCCTCAGAGGCCATCTCCCCATCTTTATTCATAACTTCCTCTCACCCAGGCAGTTCTAAGTTCGTATTGGCCACACCCTCTCCAACCCCTACCCCCAAGAAGAAGGCGTCCTCCAAGGCAGCATCCTCTCTCCCACTCTCTTCAACCTGAGCATTAACGACATTGCGGACAACCTTGGCCCCAACATCAAATGTACCCTCTACGTGGATGACTTCACCATCTTCTATTCCTCCCCTAGCATTCCTCTTGTCAAAAATAGAGCCTCCAATTCAGCCTCGACCAGCTGCAAGTCTGGTGCAACTATAACGGTTTTAAATTCTCCAAAGACAAGACAGTCTACATGCACTTCTGTCATTTCAACAACCTCCACCCCAGCCTGAACCACGTGCTCAATGGCAATTACATCCTGAAAGTTGAACACATGAAGTTCCTGGGTTTAACTCTAGACCCCAAGCTCTCAACACAATACCAACCTGAAACTAAAATGCAACAGCTCCCTCAACATTCTCCACCTCCTCTCCAACACCACTTGAGGTGCGAACCGCCATGCTCTCCTCAAAATCTTCAGGCTCACCATTTGTGCCAAGCTTGACTACGGCAATATTGTCTACTGTGTCGCTCACAACTCATACCTCAACCACATCAACACCATCCAAAATGAAGCCCTCAGGCTTTGTCTAGGTGCCTACAGGACCTCCCTAATCACCAATCACCAGCCTTCATGTTGAAGCCACAAACCCCCCATTTCTACTTAGATGTAGAAAGCTTAGCCTTTCCTATGCTTTTAGAGTCCTTACCAACACCCAGAACCCTGTTTACAACCTCATTAGGTACCCCAATTTCTCCACCCTCTTTGATAAGAATAAAACCCTATCCCCTCTCTTTAGCTTACGCATTAAATCAGACCTCAAGTATCTCGGCATCAACCCTGCCACCCTTGGCACCTTCTCCTGGCCCACTTTTCCTCCTTGGGCCACCCCCTCCCTTCTATCCACCTGGGCCCTCCACTCATCACAAAACCCAAACCCACCCTAACCTCTTCATCAATCTACACAACCAAATCAAAGACCAAATCTCAAACTACTCCTCCATCTATACTGCTGGCTCCAAGGAAGACAGCTGCTGCTGCTGTCATCTAAGACATCACCCTTAAGCAGACTTTATTGAGTACTCTCCGCTCAGCCACTTTGCCCTTTTCTCGGACTCAAAGGCTGTTCTTACTGCTTTACTCAATCTTAAATGGGATAACTTCACATCCTACCTCCTCCTCCGGAAACTTCTTTCGCCCACCCTTTGCAGGAAAAGTATTCTTTTCTTCTGGATACCCAGCCATGTAGGCATCCCTGGAAATGACAGGGCTGATTTAGCTGCTAAGCTTGCCCTTAACCTCCCCCCTACATTTTTTCCCCAAACCCTTTCTGACATCAAACCGCTTATCACTTCTCTTGTTCGTGACCGCTGGCAAACCTCATGGAACTCCCAAATTGATAACAAACTCCACGTCATCCAGCCCACCATTCCGATTAAACCCACCATCAACAACCTCTCTCCTATCGACAACGTTCATATTACCCGTCTTAGAATAGGTCACTCCCACCTCACTCACTCCCACCTCCTTTTTATTGGCTCCCTTTAACCCCTCTGCAACAATTGCCATTGCACCCTCACGGTCCATCACATTCTCCTTGCTTGGCTCCTGTACAACCTTTCGAGAGCGTCCCTCGCTCCCCACAACTCAATTGCTGAGCTCTTCCAGAAAAACCCTCTGGATAAAATTGTCTCCTTTTTTTATTATGCTTCCCTCTACAACCATATTTAGTTATTATCTTCCACCCCCTCTCTCTACCTTGTTTTTACACCCATGTACCTACTCTCTCGATCACAGCTTTCTGACTTTTTGTTCTTGTATTTCTCTCATTCTCCCCGTTTCCTTTCCTTCCTACCTCTAGAATGATCTGACCTCTCAGGCACAATTTGACCCTTGTTGTCATCGTACCGTTAAGCCCTCATCAACAAACAAAGAAAAGAAATTTCTGCTTGTCATAGACTTTAATCCCCGCCTCCTTGATATTTCTAAAATAATGCGAAAACATTTACCCTTACTAGAAACTGCAAAAACTCTACAAGACATTTTCCCCAAAGGATCAATAATTCCAACCTTCAGAAGAACTACAAATCTGAAAGAAATTCTTGCCACCTCTAATTTCAAACCCACCCCTTCAAGTGATCATGAGAGAGTAGCTTATTCAAAATGTGACAGTAAATGCGATTTGTGCCAAAACTTCTCGCAAGCAACTAACACCATTCAAAGCCAGGCCACAGGACGCCATTAAAAAATGAAACAAAATATGACTTGTACTACACGCAATGCTATCTATCTCATAACATGCTTAAAATGTAAATGTCAATACGTGGGCTCAACATCAACACAATTTAAAGTGCGTTTTTGCAATCACATATCTTCGATAGTCACTTAAAAAAAAAAAAACATGTGAAGTTGCTGTCCATTTTTACTGTATCCCCATAACCTTTCCGACTTTCAATTCTTCCCATTTAAAAGAATTCTAGAGTATCAAAACACCAAAAGAAAGCTGCTTACACGATAGGTATATTGGACAGCCCAACTACACACTTTGCAGCCATACAGACTTAACAAAAGACAAGAACTTCACTTAAAAAGCCGGATTAGTTACACATCATAGACCTTCCCTTACTCCCATAACTTGTTATAATAACTTGTTAAAATAAATTGTTATTTTCTTTGTATTAAGTTTCCGCTCTAGTAATTTTTTCTTTTATTGTACAGTAGCTTTATTATAGTCTCGTTACGTGTCACTTACTTGCATATGTTCAACCGATGAAGGTCGAATGACCGAAACGTCTTCGTTTTTAAGTTTTTAATAAAGTTGCTCTAAGGAGTGGTTGAAAGTTGTATTTCTTTTTTTGTGCAATGTATTCAATTTATACATATATTATATATATATATATATATATATATATATATATATATATATATATATATATATATATATATATATATATATATATATATATATATATATATATATATATATATATATATATATATATATATATATATATATATATATATATATATATATATATATATATATATATATATATATATATATATATATATATATATATACAAAACAAAATAGGAAAAAATGACAGTCTCTAGCTAACAGATTTTTTTATAAACCAAATATTTCGTAAACTCTTGTTTCCTTCTTTAGTGGTATGAAGTCAAATGATGCTAGAAGATAACAGCAATGATAGCTTGCACGTTAACACATTTTACAGAGCACCAAAAAACGTGCGCGTAAAATAGTAGGCGCAAAAGGGAAAAAACGCGCAGAGTATAAAACTGGCGTCAATATATATATATATATATATATATATATATATATATATATATATATATATATATATGTATATATATATATATATATATACATATAGATATATATTCATATGTATATATATATATATATATATATTCATATGTATATATATATATATATATATATATATATTTATATATATATAATATATATATATATATAATATATATATATATATATATATATATATATATATATATATATATATATATATAAATTTGTATTTTTATATATATATATATATAAATTTATATATTCATATAAATATATATATATGTATATATATATGTATATATATATATATATATATATACATATATATATATATATATATATATATATATATATATATATATATATATATATATATATATATATATATATATATATATATATATATATATATATATATATATATATATATATATACAGTGCTAGCGAGAACGAATGTGTCATGCATTCCCACGTTTAACATGGTTCACGCCGTCCATGGAGTACAACCGCGATTGGATTAACTATTGTTGAGAATGCGGGAAAATCGCGATCAATAAACCAGCTTAAGTTGTCCACTTTAAGTACAGTTTATCCGTGGTTACGAACCAGAAAAATCCGTTTAATGTTTCGCGGGGACAATGAGATCAATTCTTTTGTAATTGCGTTTAATCCCCGAGGTTTGCTGTGGCTTCACGCACACAAAAGATTTACAAGGATGTTTAAAAGGGATTAAAGACTAAGGCCCTTTGTCAGTTCCGAAATCTCAATAGGTTTAAGACTCAGCCTCGTAGACCTCTAGCCCGTATTGTGTGTGTGAACTTCATTTCTTTTGTATATCTACATGCAATCAATATCTTTTTCCACAGGTTCATGAGTCCATGATAAACAAAGAAAAAGAGAGGAAAATATTTCCTCAAGTGTTCTTTTTTCATTTGAAAAATAAAGAAGAAAACAAAAACATTCGCTACGCTTTTTTTTTATACCATTACCAGCTCATCCAGCATTTACAATCAAGCATGTGCTAAACGTAAATTAATAAGAAATCCCCGAAGAAATCATCATTAATTCAAATTTACCCACTCAATGCCTTCCAAATCCTCATATATTTGACTTCTTCTAATGTGTATTTCACATAAATATCACTTTATAATCGGGCTTAAAAAATTAAAAGAGTTATCGTAGTAACCTGTAGACTTTCCATTCCCCTGCTCTGTCGCAACGTAACTGTAGGCCTACTGTACATGTACATAACTTAACAACCAGGTCCCAAAACCCAGGGTCCATAGCTATCCAAAATCCATGTTAAAACAATGTGTGTATTATTCGTTTGACATGTTGGGCATGGTGAAATTTTCCATCTCCCCCGGGCTTGTAAACGCGCATGTTCAGTTTCCTTTGTCACGCCCATTTTATGGTCACATTTACTCTTGTTGAGACAAACTTTTCTCGTACGTACAAGAACAGACAAACTGTTCTCGTACGTACAAGAACCTTGGGCAACTTATCACAATGTATCGTTGGGCGTTGATGTAAATAAGTCCCTCGGTGTTCCGAAAAATACCCCTGTATACCGACCCCTTTCCTTACAATTTATTTTGAATGTTTCTGCAAAAAGGAAAAAAAATACATACAGTTTTCTTTTGCTCTTGACTTTTGATCAAATGTATTCTTAATGTATTCTTTTTGACTAGGGGGTTTGAAAGACAATTGGCACTACACACGATTCCTTATAACCACGCCGTAACTTTGTGTTACGATGGAATAATATTATTTTCTTGCACGTGGCAAATTTCCTAAGGTTGCATGGAATTGCGCAACAAGCCTTCGGCGATAATTATTTCCAGATGTTTAAAAAATGCCCAGGGCACAGTACAGCACAGGTCACTTGCTTATACTCCCTGCTTCTACTAAACGTGGATGGTTACCATGGAAATTGAAGCTGGATGTAAGCGGTGTGCCTAGATTCTAGAAAATGTAACAATCTCGTAAGATTGACCTATTTTTTTAAAGAATTTCTACAAAAGCAGGGTCGACAATAAGCTTAACAATACTTTTGAAGGGGACCAGTGGTGGCGCACGGGCGTAAGTGTGTGTTTATGTGTGGGGGGAGGGAGGGGGGGTGGGATGGGGGTGGGGGTAAGCATTCTTTTAACCTGTTAAATAAACGATCACATTTATTTTCACCAAGTTTTGTGGGGTGGGAGAGAGAGGGGGGAGGGGCGGGGGACGAGTAGCCCAGTGTTTTATTGCTAACTTCTCGACATTTGGAAATGTTTTCAAAATTAGATTTTTCATCACGTGGTATTATTAAATTGCTTGTCACCAGCCCGTAACCTCAACAATTGATCCAGAACGGTTCCCATAACCAATTGAGTCACACGTTATATTTTATACAAAAAGGCTTATAACTTTTGTTACAAGAACATTTCTTTTAATACTCAGATGTCACTATTAATTCATTTTAATTTCCCACCGTGTCGTACGGTCAAATTCACCATCACCCTAGGCCTCTCATTATAACTTCTACAATCCGGACCAGTTGTCATCCCCTTCCCAGGGACTTGTAATTTAATACTCAAAATGTGGAACTTCCAGATCCAGCAGGTTACTGCCAACAATTGTGAGCATGAAACTTTTTCGTAGTGGGACTACTAAATGGAAAACACGGGGCTGTGCGCACCATTTTTAAGTTATGACTTAAACTGTACTTTTTCTGTCAAAAATAACTTAATATGAAATTGATAACTTTATCAGAACACCGGGATTTAATGTTTGGTAATCTATATTATCCTCAAGTGACAATTAAAACAACCATGGATACGATTGCATTTAGTTTTCAGTTACTTGCAACCCGGTTAATTTATAGTTCAGCCCGCAGGAGCGAGAGCCGGTACTACTTTTCCATTTGCAGTTAAAACATCAGTGCCCGATATTCCGGTGGGGATCCCTAGTGCGAATTTTGTGTAGACCAGTAGCATATATCATAGCTATTTGATATTTTAATATATTATTTGCAATATGCTTTTGACTCAATTCAAAGAGATTGATTTCTTATTGAACTCTTCTTCATTTTTTTTTTTAAATTTCAATTACTCTTCTGCAGAAGTCATATTTTGATTGCTTTTACGATGATTTTTGCATTCATACTTGTTTTGAAGTCATTTGTAAATTGCATTGAACTGCACGTAGGTCTACATAATTAAATCGGGAGAGTGGATACAGAGATATTGTGATGAGACGGGTGGGCCGCTGGGGGTGGTCACATGTTCAAGTTGTTTCCATTAAAAATAAATGTTTACGCTTCAAGAAACGTGTTAGTAGGGAACCAAAAACAATAATTCAACTAAACATATTTGTTAGAAGAAAATAATGTTATTTAACGGCGGACAAAACCAGTTACAATGCAAACAAATGGAAGTTTATAATTAGCTGTCATTTTAGAATGACAACTTGTTAGGAAAATCCAGTAATTCATAAAGTGCAAATGGAAGAAAGAAATACATGTATGAAATAAAACTTGCTGAGGTTTTTGTATTTATTTATTTCTCTTGACATTTTAGTAAAAGCAGTAAAAGTGTTAGAACTTTTTGTTTTTGTATTTCCATCACACAACCTGTCTCATACATGCAATGAGTGGGCAACAAAATATGTATTCTTAAAAGATCATGCATATTGAAAACAAAACAAAAACGTTATGAATTTGACCAAACTATACTCATCTTGAAACGTACCTGCGGAAAACAAAAAAAGAATATTGGGATATGAATTAAGGGTTAATTACGATGTTATACTGACGACCATAATCAAAAAATTGCCATTTGTGAACAGAAGTCTCAATGAGTAGCACTACGCTATTGACTATTGTGTATTACTTCAGGCTTACGTTGTTGTCAGTGGAACTGGTTGGAAGGATTAGGTAACCACAACATAACTGTCTAGTTATGTGGTTAACACTCTCTTGACCAGCAAACTAGCTTAACAGAGTTTATTGATAAAAGGGATTATTTTCTGCCACACAATAGGGAATGCAGGAATCGACTTAAGATTAAAACCCAATCCTGTCAAGTGCATTCCAAGGTAATGTAAATGACACATTCATTCCCACTAGCACTGTATATATATATATATATATATATATATATATATATATATATATATATATAATATATATATATATATATATATATATATATATATATATATATATATATATATATATATATATATATATATATATATATATATATATATATATATATATATATATATATATATATATATATATATATATATATATATATATATATATATATATATATACATATATATATATATATATATATATAGTGCAAAGAAAATTTTTTTTTTTAACACTACTACCAGGGGCTCGGAAGGAACTCAGGGCAAGGGGGCACTGCAGTAATTGAGGGAACTTTTCATTTTTAAAAGGGGCACTTTTGAGAGTTTGGAAAATCCCTGGTTCCTACACATGATTTGAGCATATGCAGGATTTGGGGGAGCAAGGGAGCACTTGCCACCCC
Source organism: Chiridota heheva (assembly GCA_020152595.1). NCBI lineage: Eukaryota > Metazoa > Echinodermata > Holothuroidea > Apodida > Chiridotidae > Chiridota > Chiridota heheva. The sequence continues at coordinate 19,310 of JAIGNY010000850.1, forward strand.
AACTTCCCCCAAATGTATACTTATATATGGTTATTTTTGATCACTTGTACTCTAGGGCAAGAAACAGTGCCCCCTCCATGCCTTGTGGCTTTTACGACATCGCTGACTACAGTACTACTAACAAAAACTACGTATTATTAATAAATATTAAGCAATGGTTGTGAAGGCCCATATGGTGAGAATGAGAAAAAAATGTGTTTTTAGTTTGATCAAAATTGACATAATCATAGCAATTCAAGCAGTTTCCAAGGTCTGATAAATGATACGTAGAATTTGGTTGCTGCATGTTTTGTGCTTGAAGATTCGTGCTAGAGAAATGATTGCCTTAACCTTGAACCTTAGCCTTTAAATTTAGGGATCACTAAGTATCCCTTACTTGTATGGATTCTACAATCCTGCAATACAATATTGAATGTCTCAAACAACGTGAAAAGCAAATAAGGGATGTGTTGAATGCTTCAGGGGGAATTTCAGCATTTTCTCAGTTGTGGAAAATCAATTAAACTTAGTATATCAATATAGGCTATATTATAAGAGATTATACCCAAACTTAGTATATCAATACAGGCTATATTATAAGAGATTATACCCAAACTTAGTATATCAATACAGGCTATATTATAAGAGATTATACCCCAAATTTATAATCAGTATTCAGCAAGGCAGTGGCTACTGTATCTGGCTATAGGGCCCCTGTTGTAAGTTTTGCTGTGAAGCTGGAATTAAAGCTGTTCTACTATAAAAAGGCATTATAACAAGGGGACTTGTCTTCAATATTTGACAGAACACTCACAAGTTTTTTATTACAATTTTCGTCTCTTAAATCAGGTTGATATTTGTGTTACTTTCTTCAACAGTTCAATGAAAATATCAGATGTATAATCTAAAGGGGAACGTTTTTCAATGTCTGAAAGGGCCTCTGAAAAAGGGCACTTCTCCTCTTTTGGAAAGCACTTTTTCCTTTAAAAAAAGGGCAATTTTTTAAAGTTTTGACAATAGTGAGAGGGGGGGGGGGGAAGCAACAGCATGAATTTATAGTATCTCCTTATTAAATCGAACAAGATAATGGAAGTATCTTCACCATGAAAACTCCTGATGAACTTGCTTGGACGTAATCATTTAAGCTTACAGCACTGTGTGAGCAATACAAGTTTCCCTTTTTCTCTTAAATAGGAGATCCATTACCTCCACTTCAGAAAGGAGTTACACGGCTCTACAGCATGCGATTTTGTCCCTTCGCACACAGGGCAAGGCTGGTGCTTGCTGCGAAAGAGATTGAGTAAGAACCTTCTTTCAGAATTTTTACCGCAGTAATGTCAGTACTAGTGATTCAATAATTTGCATTGAAGAGTCATATCATTTTGTAGGAAATTTACTATACTTGTTGAAAGATGTGTCTTTTGCAAGGCTTAAAAGGCTCTACAGCCTGTGAATTTGTCCCTACACACAGGGCAAGGCTAGTGCTATCAATCTGTAAACTAATTTTGTTGAAAGATATGTCTCTTTTCTTAGGGTAATGTCTGGTGTAAAAGGAAATGGTGATTATTGCCTTAACATAATTTTAAACAAAGCATTCTTGGTATGAATTGCAATTATTAAAATACACCAAGTTTAATTGATTTTTTGCAGCTGAGAAAATTATGAAGTTAAGGAACTAAGTCCAGCCTATAACCCTTACAGGCTGTGGTTACTGTAACTTTACTTTACTTTAGGCCTACTCTGTCGGCAGCCACTTGTCTAGCTTTCATCCATGAATTGAAGCCCAATTCCTTTCTTTCCTTCTTAACAGTTCTTCTCCACATCTCTTTAGGTCTACCACCTTCCCTTTCCCTCCAGGTCAGTGCTGTCAATTTGATCCTTGTTCATCCTCAGCACATGACCAAGCCATCTCTATCTTCTCCTTACTACATCGTTGAGGGCCTCCCCTCCTACCTGCCATAGTATTTCTTCATTGGACACTCTCATTGGCCAGTGAATGCTAAGTATCATTCTGAAGCATATGTGTGAAAATACATCCAACCTATATTCTTGTCACTTTTTATCATTTGCCATGCTTCGCTGCCATAGAGTATTACAGCGATAATGTTGAAGTTAAATACCAAGTTGGACGGAGGTTATGTTTTTGCCTGTGTTTGTTTGTCTGTTTGTTTGTTTGTCTGTCATCAAGATATCTCAAGAATTGATGACTGAATTTGGATTAAAGTTGATGTGTGGTTTTGTTACTGCTTAATAGAGAAGAAGCGATTAAAATTTGAGACATATTGGAACAGGGGAAGGCTGCAAATGGGGGAAGGGGGACATGTTTTGTCTCTGTTTTTTGTCTGTCATTAAGATATCTCTAGAAGTGATTATTGGATTTAGATTCAATGTGGTGTGTGGTTTTTTTTATTGCATAAGGAGAAGTGATTAAAATTTGGGACATATTGCAACAGGGGAAGGGCAGAAATTAAGCGGTGGGGATGTTTTAAGATGAGATCTGTCAAGACTTAAGTTGTCAAGACTACTGTAAGTTGAAAATTTCCATTGGAATGTGCTGAACAATGACTTTGTGCTCTGAATGAAGATCCAAATATTCAATTTTCTGGACCTAAAGAGACTCACATCAAGTGTTCTCTTGAATCATTGAAAATGAAACAATTGGTTTCTGCCATGAATGGAAAATGATGGAATGTGAATCCTGGCTGAATAGAGCTCAAACAATGGTGCTTTACTTGAATAAAACTGAAAACAATGGTATGGCTTTGGAAGAAACCCAGTCAGAAGATAATCTTCAAGTGTTTAGATTGCAAATGTTCACTACAGATCAAATCTTGGGGATGAATCTTGGTGGGCCTAGAATTTCGAGGTAGATTATGTTGGGTATGGGGATCAAATGAACTCTAAAATTATTGTAGGCATGTTGGAATTGCAACTGGAATTCCAACTGGGCGGAGATATGTGCTCTAAATAGTGCTAATATTCTAGTTATCTTAGTTTTTCTGCTGATCTGCACTTTCATATTGTTTCCATCCAGCCTGAGAGGTTCCTGTTTACATTGTTTTGCAGGTTTTTTTTATACGGTGTTTATCTTTTAGTCACAATGATTGGCTCTATGACTCAATTGGCCCAATTTACTTTGCATGTGCCACTTGGTGCTAGACAGAAGAGCTTTGTTGTCTGCAAAGTCAATATCCTCTACCTCACTTGCTGACTTTAATCTAATTCCTATGTTTCCATTGACCACTGTCTGTCTCATGCCCCAGTCAATTGCCAGTATCAGAAATCCTGATATTTTGACATCGAACCATGCAGTTATGCTACTGTTGGCAGGGACTGAGCATCTATAATTTACATGAAGAGTTTTCAGCATATTGATAATGATAATATATTAATTTGTTTTGTGCTAATTTTGTAAAGACATTCAATAGCTCTTATGCAAATTAGTAACGAACACAGAAAGAAGAATACAGAAATGACAACATGAATAAAGAATACAATAGATCAAGCACAAATAGCAGATTGGACCAATGTCTTTTTAAGCAGAACAGTTTTAACCTAAGTTTTAAGGGAGGTCAGGGATACATTATCAATACATTTGAGTTCAGTTGGGAGTAAATTTCACAACCAAGGACCTTTATTGATCAGCTTAAGCAGGATACCATAACATTTCATAATACTCCAACATTTCTTGCTGTACACTATCAAAGGCCTTTTTAAAATCAGAATAGCATGCATATAAGTTGCTAAATTCTATTCAACCACTTGTTTGATAATGTTACTGGCAGTACATTTGCTTAGTTGTGCATGACACAATCATACATAGTCTAAACTACAGTAATAAGTGTACAAGTGTCCTTTCATAAAAGTAAATTCAAACGATAAGTGCTAGTTGGAATAGAGGTAGGAAGCAAAAGGTTACGATAACCTCTAAATGAATCTGCATCAATGGACTTTTCAGTCTTGTTTGACAGACATACAACCGTAGTTGATTTTTAAGGGAAAATATCAAGTTTAGTAAGTTTTTAAGGGGGATTAGGGGGTGAAAGTAAAGGGATTGTGTTTTTCTGTTTGTGTAAGATTTTATATCAGAAGTAGGGGAGAGAGCTGAAGAGCAAGGGGGGAGTTAGGGGTAAGTTCATTATTACAGTCAGAAGCACTTGCACCCCCTACTAAATGATATATTTTGTATGGTAATTGTTTTGTATCTTAGCATGATTTTCCCCCCTCCTCTTCCATTTTTGACTTTACTTCTCCCCTCCTTCCACTTTCGGAAGACAAATCTTGTCTATGAAGATGAGAGAAGAGAGGAGGGGGTTAATGAGTGCAGAAGTTGGGTGCAGAAGATATATACATGTATAGTACATACAGTAAGGGATGTGTATTAGGGATCGTATACAGGTATGTTGAGAACAATAGGATGCACTATACTATGGGGGTGATACAGTAGGTGAATGCACGGTGGTAGGTGAATGCATTGTGGTAGGTGAATGCACAGTGGTATGTGAATGCACAGTGATAGGTGACTGCATGGTGGTAGGTAAATGCACCGTGGTAGGTGAATGCATGGGGGGATTGGGGTGTTCATGCACCTAGCACCACAGCCAGTGGTGTTGGGGTCAACTAGCTCACCTTGGTGGGTGAAAAGTGAAAATTAGTAGCCTGTCGATGACCCGTAGTTCACCGAAGTCAACCTTACCTCCTCATGCTTCACCCTGGTAATTAGTTCAATAAGGTGATAGGCTAACAAGGCTCTGGCTTAGGAAAGGAAAATCCTGAAACAAAACATGATGCAATGGGCTAACAACCCATTCAGCTCATTCAATTGTTACGGAAACTGCAAGTGCAATAGCTAATGCTGGTAATATTATTGGCTTTGGGAGTATGACGATCCAAATTCCTGAAGATGACAATCTGAGGTTTGTGGATAACATGACGCCAATGGGTGAAAGCCACAACGAAGTTCATGGGTTTATGATGTCAATTACCAAACCCACCAGCAGCACTCATATAGGGTGCTGGAATGTAAGATCGCTTTTCTCAATTGGAAAAGCAGCTTAACTCACCAAAGAGATGGAGCAGTATAAGACATTCTTGGTATAAGTGAATGTAGGTGGACAGGCTTTGGTAAAGTCAAGCTGACTACTGCCGAAAGTATTATATTTTCGGGCAGAGATGATGAAATCATGCATTATCAGGGAGTTGCATTCATCTTATCAAACAAAGCTGAACAGACACTAATAGAATGGAAACCTATAAATGAGAGGGTTGGTTTACGCAAGGTTTTTCTCAAAAGTATATTAAATTGTCAATCATTCAAGTTTATGCTCCAACAAATGATGCAACTAATGAAGACAAGAGAGCTTTTTATGATTAGTTACAAGCCTTGGTAGATGGAGTTCCCAAGCATGACCTATTAATCATAATTGGCGACTTAAATGCCAAAGTAGGATGTAATTATGATGATTATAATAATGCATTTGGAAGGCATGGCATTGGTGAAAGGAATGCTAATGGTGACAGGCTTTTGGACTTCTGTGGTGTCAACAATTTATTGGTGATGCACAATTTTTCCACATAAACTCATTCATAAACAGACCTAGACTTCCCCAGGAGGAAGGACATAGAACCAAATTGATCATGTGCTTGAAACAAAGCAACAAAGAACCTCCATATTAGACATAAGAGTGATCAGAGGGGCTGACATTTCAAGTGATCACCACTTGATACGGACCAGGATCCGATTGAAGCTGAAAGGAAAACTGATAACAAATACATGGCCACCCAAGTATGATACCATCAAGTTACAGCAACCAGCAATCAGAGCAGAGTTTTCGGTTGAACTATGAAATAAATATGAAGTTTTACAAGACTGCTGTGGTGAGACTAAAGTACCTGATAACATTGAAGAAGTTGAGAGGAAGTGGCAGACATTTGAAGAGGTATACAATAGGGCTGCTAAAAAAGTCCTTGGGTACAAAAAGAAGGGCCACAAGCCATGGATCAGCAGAGAAAGTTGGAAATGTGTTGAGGAGAGAAAACAGCTGAAGGTTAAGATTGAGAATGCCAAGTCAATTAGAACTAAAGATATTAATTATGAGAGCTAAGTATGCTGAAAAAGACAGATGTGAAGAAAAGATTAAGGAGAGATAAAAGAAGTGGGTTGACGACCTTGCTACATCTGCAGAGGAAGCAGCTAGTAATGGCAGAATGAGAGAGCTTTACAGGATAAGCAAACAATCTGCAATGAAAGGACCAAGGTTGGGAGTACTATAGAGACAAGGATGGGAATCTATTAACGGATGAAAAAGAAAAAGAGAAGAGGTGGAAAGAGCATTTCGAGGATATACTGAATAGACCAGATCCTCTTTTTCCAGTTCCTAAAATACTGTAACATGTGACCCTGAAATAGATGAAATCAGTACTAATTACTGTATATTACAAGAGTGAAAAAAAAAAAGAGGCATTGATGAAGCCAAAGAATAACAAAGCTGCAGGCAAGGATAATATAACTGCCAAGTTGTTAAAAGCTGATATATGCACATTAGTTTATGGCTTGAAGAGCTGTTCAGAATTGTATGGGAAAAGGAAGTTATACCAAAATCATGAAAGCAAGGGCTGATAATAAAATACCTAAGAAAGGCAATACTACTGTATGCGATAAGTTGCGCAGAATAACCTTAACATTCATACCAAGCAAAATATTTGTGAGAGTCTTAATTGACAGAATTAGAAATGGTGTTGACAGTAAGACGAGAGATGAACAGGCTGGAATTAGAAGAGGAAGGTGTACCAACGATCAAATTTTCATTCTTCGCAACATTCTAGAACTGGTGGCTGAATGGCAGTCAACCATTTATATCGCCTTTGTTGACTTTAAGAAGGCGCTTGACTCAGTGCACAGAAAAAGCCTCTGGAAAATAATAGCAGCCTACATGTATGGTATTTCACAAAAAAGATAATATGTTGACTGAAGTGTTATATGAAGACAGTGAATGTGCAGTTATAGATGGTGGTGTGGAATCTGAATAGTTTTAAGACAAAAGTGGTATAAAGCAAGGTTATGTAATGTCAGGGTTCCTGTTTCTGATGGTGGTAGACTTGGTAATGAGGAAAACGACTGATAATAACAGGAATGGAATTTGGTGGAAGTTCATGTCAATCCTCGAAGACTTAATAATAATAATAATAGATAAGATTTATAATGCGCACGTATCCACCCAGAAGGTGCTCAAGGCGCCGTACAATGTAAAAAACATAAAGGAATAACAATTAAAAAAATAACAAAAACATACATAGGGGCTTACACACGCACATACACCCACATATGTATACACAAAAACAATATTAAATAAAAGCTTTGGACATGAGATGTGTCTTTAGATTTGTTTTAAAAATTGCAAGAGAATTGGATGATCTGACATGAAGGGGTAATTGATTCCACAACCGTGGTGCAGCTATACCAAAAGACCTATCACCCCATGAGTGGTTAGATTTTTGTACACATAAAAGTAATTTATCACTGGATCGAAGAGCACGAGTAGGAATATATGATTTTAAAAGGTCAGAGATATAATTTGGAGCACACCCAATCAACGATTTGTAAACAATAAGCAGTATTTTATATATTATCCTATATGACACAGGAGCCAATGCAAGTCTTTTAGGATTGGAGTAATGTGACAAGATTTCTTTGAGAGCGTTACAAGGCGTGCAGCAGAGTTTTGAATCAGTTGAAGACGGTGAATATGTTTTTGAGGAAGACCATACAGTAGAGAATTTTCCATATCTAGACATGAAGTTACAAAGGAATGTATGATTTGAACAGTAGCAGTAGAGTCAAAATATTTCCTTATTTTACCAATGTTTCGAAGATGAAAAGCAGCAGTGCGGGTAATCCGTGAAATATGAGAGTTCATATAGATTTTGCTTAGATTTTGCTGATAATATCCCTCTACTTTCATCTACATATCAACACATGCAAACCAAAGTGACCTGGCTCAATCAGTATGCTGCATAGACTGGACTAAGAATTAATATGGATAAGACAGAGCTCATGAAAGTTAACAGCAAATGTGCAAACAAGGTTTCTATCGATAACCAACAACTAAATGAAGTAAACAAGTTCAGATACTTTGGTGCAACAGTAAGCTTTCAAGGTGGTGGCGAGGAAGATATCCAAAACAGAATCTCTAAAGCAAGAGTAGCATTTATGAAATTAAATAAGGTATGGAACTCAAGCACATTCTCAATATATACAAAAATATGACTGTTTAACTTAATTGTTATGTCTGTACTCTTGTATGGTTGCGAGACATGGTGAGTTAATGTAGCAGATAATAAAAAGCTGGATACATTTATGTTCAAATGCTACAGGAGAATTTTGAAGATCAGATGGCCATATGTAATATTTAACGATGAAATACTAAGAATCACTAAACATGACAAACTTAGCACTGAAGTAAAAAGAAGGTGGAGGTGGATTGTGTGACAGCTATGACGAGGAAACCAGAGGGGAGAAGGAAAGTTGGTCATCCTATAGAATGACCTGGAGAAAGACAGTCGAGATGGAGAGGAAAGTGATGGGATGGAGCTCGTGGACAGAAGCCAGACAAGTTGCAAATAAGAGTCCAGTGGAGAAAGTGCACTGCAGCCTTATGGGCCAGGAGGCCTGAAGAGACTAGGTAAGATGAGGTAAATGCACAGTGGTAAATGAATGCACAGTGTAGGTGAATGCACAGTGGTAGGTAAATGCATGGTGGTAGGTGAATGCATGGTACTACTGTAGGTGAATGCATGGTACTACTGTAGGTGAATGCATGGTACTACTGTAAGTGAATGCATGGTGTTAGGTGATGGGGCATACCACTGTTGGCTGGGGCAGTAAGTTGATGGATGGGGTAAGGTAGGTGGGATTGTAGGAGTGATTTTATTTGAATAAGACTATGATGAATGGAAGTAAGAACGTTAGATAAAAAATGATTGTGGGAGATGATACCAAGATGGATGAATTGGTGAGAGATAGAAGATCAAATGGAATGTGGATTCTTTGGAGCATGGAGTTTCTTAACTCCATATTTGGAGCACGATTGAAAAGGGAGTGGGCTGTACATTATGCAAGGCATGTATGATATCAGTTTTAAGCGGATTTGTATTATGTTGGGAACTTTGGCTATCATTTTTTGTAAAGAAAATTTCTTAGGTTGTATAACCTTTTTTTAGTAAGTTCATGAGAAAAAGCATTGCTAAACATTTAAGATTAAGAAGAAACAAATGTGGGGGTTGTGGGGAGTGGGGATATAAGACTTTAACTTATTGACCACTTCCATTTCCACTTCATGTTGAATAAGTTTTTTGTTATTAAAACAAAAGCATTGACTTTTTGTACGTTTCCATTCTATTTCATACAATGCTTGGCATATTATAATGCAGCGTTTAATCCATCTTTTGGATATTCTTGTTGTTATTTTCAGCTACGAGTTAATTAACATTAGTTTGAGCCCGAAACCAGACTGGTACTTTACCAAAAATCCACTTGGAACAACACCGTGTTATGAGCATGATGAGAAACTTTTGGGTGAGTCAACAATCATTTGCGAATATATCAATGACATCTACCCAAACAACCCTCTCTGGCCAGATGATCCATATTGCAAGGCACTCGATCGGGCTGTTGTAGATCTTATAAGCAGTAAGGTAAGTATCAGAGATGTACATCATTTTAACGGGTAATCTCCAAGTACTTGATGAATACTATTGTTTTAAAAAAGATTTTAAGTGGGTACTACCCCGTCCCTCGAATTCCTGACTCAAGGATGAATCCAGGCTGCAAACCCCTTAATCTTAATCCAGAAAGGGGCAGGGTGTCACTGACCAAAAGGTGTATTTATAAAGCATCAATGGCAATTGATGGCAGGTTTGAGGACATTGAAATGTAAATAAGGGAGTAATCAATACAACAAGTAGTGTCCCTGCATTATTTTATGTTGAGGAGCTGAATTTAGCAGGAAAAATAAGGCAAACTAGTTCTCAAAAGTATGCTTTTGTGAACAAACAGTAGTGCTAATTGAAAAGGGTTAGGGTGGACTGAGGCGATGAGGGGCAGGGTGGAAAAGCTAGATTCACTCATTTCTTGTGAATTTGACAACCCTGGTGCTCTGACTGTCTTGACTGTCTACTGACACATGTGCATGCTGTAGTGAGTCCTGATGGACAACTGCATCATCCATGCACCAATATTTGTGCTAATCAGAACAAGGTGGGAAACTATTAGGATCTATAAACTTATGCCTTGCCAACCATTCCCTGGTTGTGGAGAAGGGAGGGGGGTAGGGGAGGAGGTAACATGACTTTTGGCTCACTAACCTCAGCTAGAAGATGGTGCATGATTCAAAACTTGATTGTAAGCTGGTTTTAGTGGGACACTTTTATGTTTGGGCAGACAGCTCAAAATTGTAATGTTATTCCTTAAATCCTATCATTAAGCTTATTCACTGATTATGGTTAGTGATTTTATTCCTGCTAGAAATTTATCAGTGTATAGTAAAGACCTAAAAGATATATGACCAGGATTTGCTGAACCACTTAGAAAACTTAGGATAGACAGACAAAAATAGCTAGGAAACAAAGGAAAATAGCAAATTTGTCCAGTATCACAAATTTGCATAATGATGCCTGAGATTTCAACATGGTATAAATTAGTCAGTGTTTAACTTACTTTTAGGATATTCTTGCTACTTGCAAGGTTTTCAATATAGTTTAAAGTATTTCACCTGTCTATCTATGTGCAGTTCTTTTAATACAAAGTTAATAAGAATGTGCACTGCTAAGTACAGTTCTGATTGTCTCATCAGCCACTATAAGAAACAAATGACTTCCAAAATAATAGCAATGTCGCCCAGTGTCACATATTTGCATAATGATGTCTGAGATTTCAAAATGGTAAGTGTTTAAACGATTTTGATGAAATTTTTGCACAGGTTTAATTATATATTTTAATGTAATCCACATATCCATGCACCTTTAATACAAAGTTAATAAAAAATGTGCTATTAATACTTGTGAATGACTCGTCAACCACTATTGATTAAAGGATTAGTTCAGGTGTCATGCAAGTCTATCTTATATGAAAGAGGACTTTAAAAGAAACAAATTAGTGCAAAAAACATTTGAAAAACCTTATTCCGTTTAAGATATATTCAAGTTTAAAGTTTTGTATCATTTGTAAAGAAACGACTGAGGCTAGTTGTTATGTCATAGCCTCAGATTCCTCAAAGTCTTTATGTATTCTATAATATGTTCTCCTGCAATTTTGTGGCTGATAAACCATGGGATATGTCAAAAAAGTAATACAACTGAATCTATTAAGGGTATTTATAATATACCACTTGAAGAAAGTCAAAAAAAAAAAAAAAAAATTAAATGGTGAAAAAATTAAATAAACTTTCTTTAGAATATATAAAGTTTAAAGAAAATTAATTTAAATAGTGATTAAAATTAAATTAGCTTTCTTTAGAATACATAAAGACTGAGGAATCTGAGGGTGTGATGTCACAACTAGTCTGAATTCAGTCGTTTCTACAGAAATAAAACCAAACTCTCACGGAATAAGATTTTGAATGCTTTCTTTACCATGTTACCTTTGAAGTCCTTTTTCATTTAAGATGGACATGCTTGACCACTGAATTAGTCCTTTAAATGCCGATCGCTTCCTTTTATAAACTAATTGTCGACTGCTCCACCCGGCAATCTTTAAACTCCAGATCCTAAATAATGGGTTTTGGTGGCAGTTCTGATTTGGTTGGCCTATTAAGTCAGCCGCTTGAATCAATCGACCAAGTTAAAAATGATAAAACATGGAGAAAAAGTTATATTTTATTCAGCTCAATTATTGATGATGTGGAAATATTTTAAATTTTTGCATATACCTTTTGAAAGATTCTTTCAACTACATGCTTTCTATGATCTGACAATAGTCTGCTTGCAACTACATGCTTTCTATGATCTGACGATAGTCTACTTGCAACTACATGCTTTCTATGATCTGGCGATAGTCTGCTTGCAACATTAGAGACTTTTCTGTTAAACATTTGACTCATTTACTCATTCTGGTGAAGGATTGAAAAAGAATAAGTTAGCATATGGAAATTGATAGGTTTTTTATTTGTAATGTTACAAAATATGATGAAATTTGTATCAGTTTTTATAAAAAGGACTTCAAGTTAAAGATTACAAATGCTGTAGAATGGAATATTCAACCAATTTTGATAACACCTTGTGCTATTTTCATGGTTTACAGCATATTTTCTTTGATTGTGTTGAAGTTTAGATATTTGTTATGAGCAAAATCAACCCGATATATCAATTGCTGAACAAGGTGATTGATTGAAGAAGACATGAAATAGAGATTGCAAATGATGTAGAAAATAATGTGCAACTGAACACTGAATTCACAGGGCATGAGACTTTGCTAACTAAATGTAAACATAGTGCCATCTGCCGGCTCATGTCTCTCCAGGAGAAATCTTGCAATGTCGTCTACATCCATTCATGAGACAATGGATAAGTAAATGGTTTGGGTTCTTGGGAATTAATTTCACTTTGAGTGATCAATGTTTTCTGATGTGAATTGAATGTGTATGCTTTCCTAGGAATATGTCAAACACATCCAATTAACCTTTCTGGGTTTAATGATTGACAGCTTGTTTTAACTAATCACCGCATGAATTTGCCTAGCAACAAAATCTGCATAACTAAGTGGGGGTAAACATCCTACGTGGTACTGGTACAGTACAGCTAGCTAACGCAAACGGCGCATGCTCATATAGTCAATGCAACTTACTGTACAAAACAAATTTCTGTACACACAGACTGAGTGATGGCAAAATGGTGAAAAAAAATTGCGCTGACTGGCCCACTCTGATTTCCATTACCCAGAACAGTTAGCAAACTAAATTTTGTTTATCCCTTTTGCTAATAACTCTAAAGATCTGGAGAAGTGCCATAAATGGACCAAAGCTTGCGGCAGGCCTCGCTAATATCTAAATGCCAACGCATTGGTAATGCATGATTGCGAATTTGAGGTTTGTTTGCCCCACATAGTTACCGCATTGCTATGGTGGGCGTGGCCTATTTGGAAACCTGGAAAGGTTAATTGTTTATGTTGCCAAACTTTGATGTAAAGCATGAACACTTGCAGTGAAAATTAGGTTATTGTCTGCTATTTGATTGATCATGTAATTCTTAGTTTAATGATTATAACTTCCTTATCATAATGAAAATTGATGAAGTTGATGCTGAAAATGGTATTCAGCAAATTCAGAGACTATAATTGAACTGTCACATTTGATTAACCTGTAAAGGTACAGTACATGGATATAACTACTGTACATAACTTTTTTATATTCTCTGTCTATAAATTTTGAACAACAGCTTAACCCCCACTCTACCACACAGCAATATTATCGCCATTTTAGGTGCCCCCTCTTTGACTCCACCTCCTGAGTGTATTTTCAAAAAAGTGCTGGTAGAGTAAGGCTTAATCAACCCGCGACAAGTGTGCCAACTCGAAAATATATGCAGCATGATCCCGGTGTGCGGCCCAGCAGTTCACTGAAGCAGAATAAGCCCGACTCTGTTGCTTGGAAGACAGAGGACCTTTCAATAATCAGCCCTTGATTAACCCATCCTCTACCACGCTGCGATATTATCGCTGTTTTGGGTGCCCCTTGTTTGATTCTGCCTCCCAATTGCATTTTCAAAAAAGTGCTGGTAGAGTAAGGATTAATCAACCAGCGAAAAATGTGCGAACTCCAAAATATATGCAGCATGATCCCGGTGGGTGGCCCAGCGGGTCACTAAAGCGGAACGAGCCAGACTCTGCTGCTTGGAAGACAGAGGACCCGTTAATAATCAGCCCTTGATTAAAACTTTTGCTTTACCACGCGGCGATATTATTACCGTTTTGGGTGCCCCATCTTTGACTCCGCCTCCCGAGCGCAGTTTCAAAAAGTGCTGGTAGAGTAAGGGTCAAAGAGTTATGTAATAATTGTGAGCTGACTACCCTTTCATACATTCCAACTTTTGCGAATATTAAACATTTTTCAAACTTTGAATTACCCATAACATTTAAACTAAAGGTGATTTTGATATTGTTTAAAAACTGTTCTTTTCATAATTAATTAAAAGCTTTCTCTGGTGAGTATAACATTTCTACTTGTCCATATACCTTGAAAGGCATTATCTTTTTGCTATAGAAATACTTTCCCATCTGTAAGGAATTAAAACTCTGATCTATATTTGTTCCATGTTTATAGGTGAATTCAGTTTTTGTGAAGGCCACCTACCATGTTCCAGAAGGTAAAACTGCGGCAGAATGTCTGGAGCAATATATCAAACAACTCGACCTTTTTGAAAATGAGCTTGACAAGCGTGGGACACCCTTTATAGGAGGTACTCAATCATTATGCATGTCTATCCTGTATGAAAGAAGAAAATGATAAGATTCTGATTCAAATGTTCAAAAATTCAATTCTCTAGAGGAAATATCTTAAGTTAAAAGAATATTCTGATTGGTGTATAAAAGACTGATATATTAAAGGAGGTGTGTCAGCATATCCTCACATTCCTGGAATGTCTTTATGCATTATATTGATATATTTTTTTATTTAAGTGAAAGATTGTTCTGATTGGTGTATAAAAGACTGATATATTAAAGGAGGTGTGTCAGCGTATCCTCATATTCCTGAAACATCTTTATGCATTATATTGATATATTTGTTTTCCTTTTTAGGAATATTTAAGTGAAAGATTGTTCTGATTGGTGTATAAAAGACTGATATATTAAAGGTGTGTCAGCGTATCCTCACATTCCTGAAACGTCTTTATGCATTATGTTGATATAATTTTTTCCTTTTAGGAATATTTAAGTGAAAGATTGTTCTGATTGGTGTATAAAAGACTTATATATTAAAGGTGGTGTGTCATTGTATCCTCACATTCCTGAAACGTCTTTATGCATTTTATTGACATATTTTAACTTTAGGGAATATTTAAGTGAAAGATTGTTCTGATTAGTGTATAAAAGACTGATATATTAAAGGAGGTGTGTCAGCGTATCCTCACATTCCTAAAACATCTTTATGCATTTTATTGATGTATTTTTCCATTTAGGGAATATTTAAATAAAAGATTGTTCTGATTGGTGTATAAAAGACTGATATATTAAAGGAGGTGTGTCATTGTATTCCCACATTCCTGAAACGCTGTTTAGGGAATATTTAAGTTAAAGATTCTTCTGATTGGTGTATAAAAGACTAATATATCAAAGGAGGTGTGTCAGCATATCCTCACATTCCTAAAACGTCTTTATGCATTTTATTGATATATTTTTCCTTTTAGGGAATATTTAAGTTAAAGATTGTTCTGATTGATTTATAAAAGACTGATATATTAAAGGAGGTGTGTCAGCGTATCCTTACATTCCTGAAAAGCTTTATGCATTTTATTGATATATTTTTCCTTTTAGGGAATATTTAAAATAAAGATTGTTCTGATTGGTGTATAAAAGACTGATATATTAAAAGAGGTGTGTCATTGTATCCTCACATTCCTAAAACGTCTTTATGCATTTTATTGACATATTTTTGAATATCTAAATTAAAAATTGTTCTGATTGGTGTATAAAAGACTGATATATTAAAGGAGGTGTGTCAGTGTATCCTCAGATTCCTCAAAGGTTTTTTGCAGTTTATTAAAACTATTTAAGAGATTTTTTTATTTGCAACTTTTGAATCTGTATGAAGAGTATTGAACTATTCTAGTGAAGTAACTTTGATGTACCATTTGCACTTACTGTATTTTGAATTTTGTGACTAATGTACATCACAAGTTTTTCAGTTAACAACATTTAAACTATATTAAAAAAAGTGAGTGTGTCAAGCAACTTTTTTCAGTCAACTTTCTTCACCAGTTTTCATACAAACTTGTGACATTAGAGTTTGATATCTAAATGGAATGGTAAAATCCTAGCATAGTGGTACCACTTTGGCAAAATGTGTTTCCTGTAATACAACTTAATTCTGTTTTTAATTAAAATAACTAATAATTTAAAGATTTTCGGGGATTATAGGCCCCCTATAAATTTGATTAGAATAATTATACAGTACCTGAAAATATTCTTGTTAAATATTTGTGCTAAAAAAACAAATTTTAGTCCCAAGAATAAAAGAAATAATGAAAAATGATAATCTAAGAAACATATAGTAAGCTTACTTCACTAAACTCTATACAGCAGTTTACCACTATGTTAGATACTGATTTTTTTCCAATGGAATAAGGTATAAAAGAAGTTCCTTCACCCTTTTCTCTCTATGGCACAAGATGAACATGTCTGAAATAATCCTGTAATATTCATTTGATATTCAACTTAAATCTTTGCTTTATCTGAATTATTGTTGATTGACAAATGTACTCTTCTATAGGTGAGGTTGTGTAGCAGTTATACAGCTACTGTACTTAGACCCATGAGGGAAGATCAACATTACTGGGTTTTAACCTTCAAGCTTTGGTCTTGCAGTTTAGGAATTAACATAAGTTTGCCTTCAACATGGTATTCTTGATCACTTTTGATCAAAGTTGTGAAATTTGTTATACTCATTATTTTACTCCAATCATTTAAAACTATAATACACTGTAAGAGTTTGTAAGCAGTAGTTTTTTTGTGTAAATTAATAACTATTTTCATTGTCTTCTTCAGGATCATCACCAAACATGGCAGATTACCTTCTGTGGCCTTTCTATGAGCGCTGGGCAGTCCTCCCTGAAGACTTTCCAAAAGAAAAGTTTCCCAAGGTAACAGTTATCGTAATAATGATAATATAGTGTTTTTATATAGCTTTTTTTTTTATGTGTGATGCGTATTCAAAACACTTTACAATGGAAACTACTGAGGATCAAAGCTGCAGCCAACATACAGTGCACAAGCCTGTAATATTACCCTGCTCCAAGCTCTTATGTTGAGCACTAAGGGAGATGGCAGTATGTCACCTTTTGTCTTTGGTTTAACTTGACCAGGGATCTGACCTACAACATTTTGGGTGGAAAGCTGTACCATTACCCTGCTCCAAGCTCTTATGTTGAGCACTAAGCGAGATGGCAGTATGTCACCTTTTGTCTTTGGTTTAACTTGACCAGGGATCTGACCTACAACATTTTGGGTGGAAAGCTGTACCATTACCCTGCTCCAAGCTCTTATGTTGAGCACTAAGCGAGATGGCAGTATGTCACCTTTTGTCTTTGGTTTAACTTGACCAGGGATCTGACCTACAACATTTTGGGTGGAAAGCTGTACCATTACCCTGCTCCAAGCTCTTATGTTGAGCACTAAGCGAGATGGCAGTATGTCACCTTTTGTCTTTGGTTTAACTTGACCAGGATCTGACCTACAACATTTTGGGTGGAAAGCTGTACCATTACCCTGCTCCAAGCTCTTATGTTGAGCACTAAGCGAGATGGCAGTATGTCACCTTTTGTCTTTGATTTAACTTGACCAGGGATCTGACCTACAACATTTTGGGTGGAAAGCTGTACCATTACCCTGCTCCAAGCTCTTATGTTGAGCACTAAGCGAGATGGCAGTATGTCACCTTTTGTCTTTGGTTTAACTTGACCAGGGATCTGACCTACAACATTTTGGGTGGAAAGCTTTTAATTGAGCTATCCAGTCAGCTTTCCAATTCTCTGTATGATTTCTCAACTTTAAGGCTTTTTCTTGATTTACTGATTCTGAATGAATGAAATTTCTTACTCCCCCCCATAAATAGGGTGCATTTCATACTTGAAGATTTGGTTAATTTTCTTTTTGCAATACTTGTTAGGATGAATTGTTTGGAAAATCAGGTTTTGTGTTCGTCCCTTTTGAATAAAATTGATAATATTTCAGTTTTATTGAATGTTTTTCTACAAGTATAATCAAAGCAATGATATTTTTTGTCGCACAACCTGAAAGTGTTCTTAAGTTCCTATGGACTATACTCAACAGGCCCAAATGGCGCTAAAAGAATAAGGTATCCCTAACCTGCTCTGATATCTTATAGTGGGCAATATAAGATTAGGCAGCAGGTCCCATCTAGTGCTGGCGGAAGGTATTTGATATTGGGAGGGTTGAATTAGCATTTGCTGAAGTTTTGAGTGGAAAGCACAAGATTTCTGGCGTGGGGTCCTGCGACCTGCTTTAAAGGCCCCTGGTAGGGTCCAGGGCGAAGCTCCAGTAGGAGTCCAGAGGGTGAATCCCCGGAAGCTGGTGCATTCTCACCCTTTAATGGGTCTAAAATGATCTTATTTGGAAAGGGAGGGGGGTGGGGGGTACAGTGAGTCAGACAGGGCTTTTTTTAAAGGAATTTTCACTTGTGGGCCAATTGATTGGTTGGTTGAGAGGAGGAGCAGAGGCATAGGAAGCGGAGACAGTTTCCTCCCCCGAGACGATTTTACCTTCCACCATGCTTCCTGCCCAATTGGGAGGTAAAATTGGGAATTTTGGGAATTGGGAATTTCCCCAACCTGTAAACAAACGTGGAAGAAAATTAAAGAAAACTTTTCAAAATTTGGCAAATTTAGAGGAAATTTAGAGGAAATTCCCAGAAAATTGAAAAAACTGCCCAAAAATGAAGGAAATTTCCCCAAAATGGAAGAAAATTGTAGAAAATTGCCCAGAAATGAAGACAAATTCCTGAAAAGTGAAGAAAATTCTCAAAAAATTGAAGGATATTTTCAGAAAATTGAAAGAAAACGTTCTGAAAATCGAAGAAAATTGTCTGGAAATGAAGAAAACTTCCAGAAAATTGTCCAAAACATTTCCGAAAATGAGCAAAATTTCCTGATAATTAGAGGAAATTTTCCAGGGAAAAAAAATGGCGGAAAGTGAAGGAAATTTCCCGAAAATGGAAGAAAATGTTCTGAAAAAGAATGCCTTGAAAATGAAGAAAAGTTCCTGAAAAGTGAAGAAATTTTCTTCAAAAATTAGTATATTTTTAAAAATTGGAGATTGAAAAAAATGCCTGAAAATTGAAAATTAATTAAAATTAAAATTCATTTCTCTTTCATGATTTGTTTCTCTTATACCAAGTTGAGATGCTTGTATTACTTTAAAGTTTCTTCAACAAAAGGAATTTTGGGTACTGAGGCAGCTATAGTAGGCTAGAGGCAGTCTTTCAATATTTGAAAGGGCACTTTTTGAACTTTGCTTAAAATAAACTCATAAATAGAGGTGGTGGGGCAAGTCCCTGGGTTCCACCACCTTGGAATGCTAGTGCTACTTTCTCTCTGATAAATGTTGGTTATCATTCGGGATCCTTGTCCCCAGTCAAGGTGTAGAAGCAGGGGGGCCAAGTTCCCCTAACTATTTTCGAGGGGGACTCAGCCCCCCACTTATATTCAATAATTGCACATTTTGAGCGGATAACGCATTGCTGCATGTTGATTACTTTAAACATTAAAGAGTCCCCCTAGCTCACAATGTAGCTTTACACCACTGCCCCTGATCAAAACCAGTACTGTTTCCTTCTACTGTCAGTACTTTCATTAATTGAAACAGATAATATTCTCTCTTACCCTTTTCTTATTTGTATTGACAAAAGGTGAAAATACGACATACATTTTTTTTACAGGTCTGCAAATTATTGGGGGCTGTCCCCCTTCCTTCCGATGGCACTGCCATCTTTTTAAGCCTTTGGTATGATCTGACTCAGAAACAAACTCCAAGACCCACAGCCAATTAAGCTCACCAACCTTTATGAAATTTTTTATCAAAAATAACAAACTACAGGAATTTCCAAAGTATTACAGAAGTACCAGAAATATATTTTTTGGGCTTTTGATTATGTTTTACATGAATTTTGAGGGAAAGATTTAAAATGTTTAGATTTGAAGAAGATAAATAAAGTTATTCTGCAATCTTCTAAATTCTAATAAAAAGATATTGCACAATTGTTTAAGAATCAACATATAGTTTTTGGGAGGTAATGGGTTCTATGTGTAAAAAGAGATCAATTTGTTGTTGTTTTATATATCCAATCCACCACATCAGTAACTATTCTCATTGATGAACATAAATGAACAGATTACATAAAGAATGGGAGTGGAACGATTCCATTGTTCTTTTTATATACAGGGCCCTAGCACAAAATTTCTAGGGGGAAAAATATGACAAACATGGGCATGGTGGATCTGGAGGGGAAGGGGGGGGGGGGCAAAATGCCTTCGGTTCCCATTTGATGCATATACCTTACGTGTAGAAATTCACAATCGGCAAAAAATTTGTTGAGTAATTTCCCCTCTGGCTACGTCCTTGATTATATACATATATCGATTATATTTGTGTGGGTATTTTTGTTCCAAAAACAAATATCTTGTATCTTCTCTAAAGAATAAAATCCCTGAGTGGTACACTACTGGGGTTTTGTTGAACAAACAGGTAATGCTACTGAAAAGCAAAGCAAGATTAATGTAAAGCATGAAAGAGATAATCGTGTACATTGATTCCTCATGGGCATTCATGAGTTCAGTAAAGTATATGAGTTATCTTGTGATGGATTTGTGCATTTATTCCTCTGGATGCGCTTCATGGCATTGTCACATGCATGAATAGTGAATCCTTCCGGGAGTCTTGGGCATTTTTTCACTCACTTGTCAAGAACATGGTAATAATAGTTTGTGTACTTTTATGGTACTAGTTCTGCATCAGATCAAACGAATAAATATTTATACAGGTGAGACATTGAACGTCAAAATTTATGTGATTAATGCTCCTTTTTAGAAGTTGGCAGTTTAGCTATTATAATTGATCAGAACCTTCATTGTTGGTCACAGTTGCCATCCTTTCTGAGAAGTAAATGATGATCTGGATTGTGGTACTGGCTCAGTATCAAAAGGTGTTGGGTTTGATACATAACATGATTAAGAAAGTATTCTTCAGTATTCTCTACCATCTAAATCTACTGACTGGGTAGCTCAATTGGTAGAGCACCCGCTTTTGAGCTGGTAGGTTGTGGACTTGTTTCCCGGCTGGGTCATTCCAAAGCCTTACAAAATGGGACCTGTTGCCTCCTCGCTCAATGCTCAACATAAAATATCAGGGCGAGGTAATAGTACCTGATTTTCTGCACCATCATGGGTGCATGGTTGAGAATAGTCCCCAGGGATTTGAGATTTTTTTTTTTTTTTGAGGTGGTTTCACAAAAAGTATTAATACTATGAGTACTGTCTGATGTATTATTAATTTCAGCTATCCTGGGAGCATATCTAGTCCTGTTGAGACATGCATTGTCATCCCTGTACAACCTTCCCACAGCTTCCCTCGCTCCCCACAACTCAATTGCCGAGCTCTTCCTGAAAAACCCTCTGAATAAAATTATCTTCTTCCTTCATCATGCTTCCCTCTAAAACCATTTTTAATCCTCCTCTCACACCCCCCTCTCTCTACTTTTTTTTCACCCATGCACTTCCTCTCTCAATCCCAGCTTTCTGGTTTTTAGTTCCGGTGTTCTCTCAATTTCCCTGTTTTCTTTTCTTTATACCTCTGGAATGATCTGGCCTCTCAGGCACAATTTGACCCTCGCTGTTGTGGTGCTGTATAAGCCCTCATCAAACAAACTTACCTGTAAACTGAAATTATGCATCAGCACCTTTTGTGGCTTAGGAAAAGATTTGCCATGATAATGTAAATTTTCAAGAGAGGGCTCACATATTTGTTTATTTGAGAGCTTTCTACGTATAACATCAAGCTGTTTTGGTGGTATAAGAGTGGAAAGAGGGATTACTAAAAAGTATTATGATATAACATTCATGAAGATTTGACGTATTAATAAGACCGTATTCGATTGATTAAAGGCACAGGGTGCTTATGAAAATAGAATTGCACCACTTTTAAGGCCCAAAGTTTCTTCCTGAGAAGCGCCCATATTTAGGGGCCGTGTACAATGTGCCCATGCTCAGGGGCTGTGTACAGTGTGCCCATGCTCAGGGGCCGTGTACAGTGTGCCCATGCTACGTGGCTGTGTACAGTGTACCCATGCTCAGGGGTTGTGTACAGTGTGCCCATGCTCAGGGGCCGTGTACAGTGTGCCCATGCTCAGGGGCCGTGTACGGTGTGCCCATGCTCAGAGGCCGTGTGCAGTGTGCCCTTGCTCAGGGGCCGTGTACAGTGTGCCCATGCTCAGGGGCCGTATACAGTGTGCCCATGCTCAGGGGCCGTGTACAGTGTGCCCATGTTCCGTGGCCATGTACAGTGTGCCCATGCTCAGGGGCCGTGTACAGTGTGCCCATGCTCAGGGGCCGTGTACAGTGTGCCCATGCTCAGGGGCCGTGTACAGTGTGCCCATGCTCAGGGGCCGTGTACATTGTGCCCATGCTCAGGGGCCGTGTACAGTGTGCCCATGTTCCGTGGCCAAGTACAGTGTACCCATGCTCAGGGGCCTTGTCAGTGTGCCCATGCTCAGGGGTCGTGTACAGTGTGCCCATGTTTAGGGGCCGTGTACAGTGTGCCCATGCTCAGGGGCCGTGTACAGTGTGCCCATGCTCATGGGCCGTGTACAGTGTGCCCATGTTCCGTGGCCGTGTACAGTGTACCCATGCTCAGGGGCCGTGTCAGTGTGCCCATGCTCAGGGGCCGTGTACAGTGTGCCCATGCTCAGTGTGCCCATGCTCAGGGGCCGTGTCAGTGTGCCCATGCTCAGGGGCCTTGTACAGTGTGCCCATGCTCAGGGGCCGTGTACAGTGTGTCCATGCTCAGGGGCCGTGTACAGTGTGCCCATGCTCAAGGGCTGTGTACAGTGTGCTATACGAGCTACACTGTGTGAACTGGTTCTATATTAGCCACAAATAACCCCACAAAAACATCTTGAGTATCAGATGCAAAATAAGCAAAGAATGTAATAAAACTCAACTATTTTCAATCTTCCAAATACTCAAATAAATTATGTTATCAGTCAAAAAATGTTGGGTGGGCGCTTATTAGAGCAGGGGCGCTTAATACATCAAATACAGTAGTTATACAAGGATCAAAATGTCTGATAGACTAGCTCTACTCTCTTTGGCACAACATTCTTTATTACTTTGAAGAAAAAAAACCATGATGCAATTAAACGACAACAATATGTGATCATGCATGATTACAATACCTTTATTCTATTCACATAGCTGACTTAGTATGCGAAAGAGGGTAAAGCCCTCTAATTTGCTATTTATTGGGAATGAATTTATTATAAGCTTGAGTTGATCCAATAAAGGACATGCTCCTCTCTAATTGGTCTTATTGAGTAGAAAACCACATTAGTTATCATAACAACCTTTGCTATGGTTTACTGAGAATGCACTGACCAAGACCAGGTGACAAGTACTATTTATCTTTGCACATATTGTCCCTCTTTTCGCATTAGTGATGAATGTCATTTGTGTAGGATGATTGGCAAATTTGAAATGATTAATTCCACATACTGATGAATGTTAGGAAAATTTGGAAGCTTGATGAAATCAAAGTTGATAAACATGTTATATAGCTTTATATATCATTTGAAACAGTAAATGCTAATCTTCTGACAATTGTACTTACAATAAAGATATTTGAAGCAAAATTTCATTTCATGAAGTTTAAAAGACATTCTTCAGTTTGCGGCAATAATAATTCAGTATTTCACGCCAACTTTCGTTTCACCTACTAAGACATTCGTCAGTATGCGGAGAGAGGGACGATATGATGTAACACTATTGAATTAGACCTTGCTACAAGTCATTTGAAAAAACAAAAACACTGGAAGAAATCTGAAATTTTATATCCTCTACAATATAATATCTCAGTAGCTTTTCCCCCATCATATTTTTGATGTGCTTTGTCCTTTCTTTAATGCACATTAACCACAGGAACATTTCTTTCAAGATCTATGGACAGGAAGCAACAACTTGAGCTTACTAGGATGAAAATATAATATAAATCATGAATATAGCAACATACATTTTTGAATTCTGACAACATTTAAAAGATTAATATTCAGGCCTGATGATAGTAAATTATGCAAATTTTATTGAAATTTCGTGACATTACATCATGAAAACATAGGTTAACTTATTGTTTTTGAATCCCATGCCAAGTTTATTTGAATGGGAGAAGTTAAATTTGGTGAAGAGATTTTTAATCTTCATCATGCACACAATCAAAGTTTAGAATGAGAAAACATGATTTTCAGTGACTGGAAATTAGGACAGAAATAAAAAAATATTTACATTACAAAATTAAGCTGTCCTCTCTGTTATACATCACAAATTTAACATATATTAACAATTCTTGAAACTTTAATTATCTTGGAAACTACAGCTGCTTTTCACGTAATTGAAAGACGACTGTTTAGAATTTAAAGCTGTTTCTAGTACAGTAGATAAGAAATTTTGTACTGTCTATTTAAGGTTGATGCATATGTTTATCAACTGCATGAATATTCCTTTCAAGGTATATGGTAGAAGCAACATTAGCTAAAATGATTCAAAGTACATAAAGAAAGCAAAACATTCCATCAAAATCACTTAAAAATTGGTCATTTTACAGCTTTTTGAAGACTTGTTCAAATATGCAAATTGTTGTGTTACTCTTGTGATGTATGAATGAGACACTCGATTTTCTTATGTAAATCGATTGTTTTTTAACCCTCTGCTAATTCTCTTTAAAAAAGCGAAGATAATTGTAATGGAGAGGATTTGATCTTTCATATACCCCAACCAACCTCAAGCTGGAGAAGGCATTTTGAACATTTCCAGTTTTTATTTAAGGGAAGAAAGAAAAATTATATCATTCTTAGGTGTTTTCCTGCTCATACATCACTTTGTTTTAATATATCAAAAAAAAATCAAAATTTGATTACTCATAACTTGAAAATTACAGATGCTATTTTTAAAATTCAGAAGACTATTCTATTCAACTATAAGACTTTATGGGTTTTTTGGTACATGGTTGAACAAAAAACCTTTAAGTAAGGTTAAGTATTGTGTGGAAGATGATTGGCAGAAAGTGAGCTAAGATATGTACTCATTATCCCCTCCCCAACGAAGTTGGTGAAGAGGGATTTACCGTTCATCCGCTCATCTGTCTGTCCTTCCAAATCTATTGCCCATCCGGCCGATTGCATTGTTCAGCTACTAGGGAACAAAAGATTGCAGTCCTACAAAAAGAATTCTAACTATTTTTATGAAGAAAAAAATTTCTATGAAGGAGAACAAATGCTTTCCAGACTTGAAAAGCAGCAATTAAAGGATTTCTTCTGGGTGAAAAAAAAAAAGGTGAATGATAGAACTGATGACTGAATGGAATTTATAATGAAGTGTTTTGGAAATAAACAGGTAAAAAACAATAAGGTTTTTACTAAAAAAATAATAAACATGATAAACTTGCATGTTTTTCTGCAATGAATTTTCATTCTAATTTGGTAGATAGAACAACCCTATTTGGTTTATAAGGAGAAAAAAGTTGTGCATGTTTCTATTGGAAGTGTCAGAATTAAGTTATGGCTGGGGGAGGGTGGGGGCTGGGAGGGGAGGGAGGGCTGTAGTGTAATGGAGTAAGTGGAGGTTATAGTGAAGGTTGGAATGATGAGTTGGTTAAGATTATATTTGGTAGATCAGTGGATGGCAAAAGGTGGGTTGGGGTAGTAGGTGAATGGATGATGGTAGGTGAATGGATGATGGTAGGTGAATGGATGATGGTAGGTGAATGGATGATGGTAGGTGAATGGATGATGGTAGGTGAATGGATGATGGTAGGTGAATGGATGATGGTAGGTGAATGGATGATGGTAGGTGAATGGATGATGGTAGGTGAATGGATGATGGTAGGTGAATGGATGATGGTAGGTGAATGGATGATGGTAGGTGAATGGATGATGGTAGGTGAATGGATGATGGTAGGTGTATGAAAGATGGTAGGTGAATGAATGATGGTAGGTAAATGGATGATGGTAGGTGAATGGATGATGGTAGGTGAATGGATGGTGGTAGGTGAATGAAGGATGGTAAGTAAGTGGATGATGGTAGGTGAATGGATGATGGTAGGTGAATAGATGACGGTAGGTGAATAGATGACGGTAGGTGAATGGATGATGGTAGGTGAATGGATGATGGTAGGTGAATGGATGATGGTAAGTGAATGGAGGATGTTAGGTGAATGAAGGATGGTAGGTGAATGGATGATGGTAGGTGAATGGATGATGGTAGGTGAATGGATGATGGTAGGTGAATGGATGATGGTAGGTGAATGGATGATGGTAGGTGAATGGATGATGGGATGAATGGATGATGGTAGGTGAATGGATGATGGTAGGTGAATGGATGATGGTAGGTGAATGGATGATGTGAATGGATGATGGTAGGTGAATGGATGATGGTAGGTGAATGGATGATGGTAGGTGAATGGATGATGGTAGGTGAATGGATGATGGTAGGTGAATGGATGATGGTAGGTGAATGGATGATGGTAGGTGAATGGATGATGGTAGGTGAATGGGGGATGTTTGGTGAATGGGGGATGGTAGGTGAATGGGGGATGTTTGGTGAATGGGGGATGGTAGGTGAATAGAGGATGGTAGGTGAATGGGGATGGTAGGTGAATGGGACATGTTGAGGAATAGAGGATGGTAGGTGAGTGGAGGATGGTAAATGAATGAAGGATGACAGGTGAAGGGGATGGTAGGTGAATGAAGGATGACAGGTGAAGGGGATGGTAGGTGAATGGGGCATGTTGAGTTGATAGAAGTGAGGGGATTGGAGATGGAGGAAAGAATGTTGGGTGGAAGATGGTAGAATGATTGGTGGATGTAGGAATTAGGATGAAGGTTGGATTGCATGGGGAACAGGATGGCATGAAATGTGTGACATGGTCAGATGGCATGTGGGACAGGGTGGCATGTGGGACAGGGTGGCATGTGGGACAGGGTGGCATGTGGGACAGGGTGGCATGTGGGACAGGGTGGCATGTGGGACAGGGTGGCATATGTGGGACAGGGTGGCATATGTGGGACAGGGTGGCATATGTGGGACAGGGTGGCATATGTGGGACAGGGTGGCATATGTGGGACAGGGTGGCATGTGGGATAGGGTGGAATGGCCTGTATGACAGAGTGGAATGGCAGGTGGTACATGGAAGGATGGCATGTGGGACAGAGTAGAATGACACATGGTACAGGGAGGGATGGGATGTGGGACGAGGTGGCATGGGACAGAGGGATGGCATGCGGGTCATGTTGTGGAATGGTATTTGGATTTCATATATGATTTCCTGTAAGGAGGGATATACATGTAGGATGGGATGGCAGTTGTGACATAGGGTGGAAAGCATGTTATTAGCGGCGAGGGGATTTGTATCATTTGCGATGTCTGGTTATCATATGAAGTTCCCTCTAACTCTCTTCATTTTTGAGGAAACATCTACACTTCAAGTACAATACTGTACAGTACATAATGTGATGTATCAAACTTGGATCCTATGTTTAAAAAGGCCCATATTCATAAGAAATATAAGACAATTTAGTTGCAAGTATACAGAATGCTGATATTTCCATTTTGCTAAAGCAGACAAGTTGCAAAATAAAATCTCTGATGTTTTAGAATCCCTGGCAGCTGTAAAGTTCATTCATTAAGCACTGCTCATTTAACTAATAACAATCTCTTGGGTATTTAGGCTCGAAAGGTATTTCCATCTTGGCCTGAATAATTGCAATGATTTAAGTTCATGCCGTAATGATTTTGCCATTTTATGGTGTAAACCCGTATTTCAATGGTGGTCAAGTAATTTTGCTTTGAGCTCATGAATGAGCGCAATAAGAAAGATCACACAGTCTATAGAAACGAACATTCATCAACCTAAAAACGATGCAGATTACACTCTTTGAGAATTTGCAAAGGTAAAAACTGCAGTAATGTGTCTGTTATCTTGTAAGAGTAACTATAAATATTCCTCTATGCTCATCATAACATTTGGTTACAGTGGAAAGAGACCATTAACCTATAGGGAAAATGAGAGGATTTTGTAGTCATTTGCATGGTATAAAATAAGGTACAGTAGGTTATCAGTTTATGCTGACAAACTCTTGTGTTGTGATAAACAATCTTCTCATTGACCTTTACAAAAAAGCAATTGGTTGTTTCTCTTTTCAATTGAATGTTTTTCTTACTATTTTCTAC
>JAIGNY010000850.1:55000-60000 GCA_020152595.1 Chiridota heheva
GAAAAGTCAATGGTTCAACTGTCAGACATTGTTACTTTACATATTGTGTGATATTACAAAGGGATAATAAGTAATGAAATAGCTCACAAGCATTCATCAAGTGTGGTCATGCATTTTACCTAGCTGGTTATTGTAGCTTCTAATCACTGGTGGCTTCATATTGAGAATATCAGTTTATGGCTCATTATACAGCAAATATACAATCCAGATGAATATTACACTTGTAGTTATCAGAAATTTGATTTTCTAAAAACAACAGCATGATTAATTGCAAATTTGTAATAATGATGGTGCAGGAAATCGTGATATGGCTCCATTGAGGCTGGCAGCCTGGTTCACTGATATCAGTTTATGATACTACTTAAAGCATTATATGATATGTTCCATTTAATACTCTTTTATCTAATTATAGCAATTGAAATTGTAACAAATAGAGTCATGTTTTGTTCTTGAAGGTTATTGCCTGGTGTAGTAATATGAAATCTGACAAAGCAGTGATAGAAGCAGCATCTCCACCTGAAATCTACAAGAAACACTTCGAATCGAAAAAACAGGGCAAGAACGAGTATGACTTTTAAGATGAATGTTCAAGTTTATGTGAAGTTTTTCATCAGGATGTAAGACTTAAAAGATTAGCATGATATTTTTCAACTTTTTGCATGAGGCAGTTCACTTAGTTTTGGATTGTAGAATCAGGTGTTAGCTGTGGTGCAATTTATGTTCCCTCTTTACCCATTTTATACCAAGTATTTTACAAGCTCACTTAACTATTAATGTTTTCCATTAGAGGGCACCATATAAGTTACCTTCAAGCATTTATTTTGCAAAGTTTATGTAGCTTGGTGCTGTTATTTGTATCAGTGACACCATTCGGGTAATACCATTAAGGTATTTCTACCGTTAAAGTATTTCTACCTTAAGGATTGCAGGTACAAAATAAGAACAATTGAATTGCTTTAATGTCCTTTTCAGTATATATTTTCTTTACATTCAATTCTTTAATTACTCAAGAGAGATATGTTTTACTGTATGTGAATTTTTGCCACAAAAAAAAAATGTTGGTGTGGCAAGATTGGTCTTTGTTAAAAGAGGCTAAAATTTGTATGCAAATTAATTATCACAGTACTACTGTATCTCTCAGTTGCCATTTTATCATTTTAAGTCATTGGAGTATTCCAACCAAAATATGTCTTGCTCCTATCTGTGCCACAGCTTTCTTGCTGACATTTTGCCATATTCTTCAGGGTTTTGCCATTACTGAGGAATTGCTTACCTTACTATTCATACCTATTGTGTATCCTACACAATACTTCACAAATCAATGTACATAGTCATTGCTACTGACTGCTTAATAACTCAACTTAATGCTATACTTGTCTGGCAGTCTT
Organism: Chiridota heheva; assembly: GCA_020152595.1. Taxonomy (NCBI): domain Eukaryota; kingdom Metazoa; phylum Echinodermata; class Holothuroidea; order Apodida; family Chiridotidae; genus Chiridota; species Chiridota heheva. The sequence continues at coordinate 56,389 of JAIGNY010000850.1, forward strand.
TGCATTGCTTTCTTGATGTTTAGTTATATTGTGATTAGGGTGCTGGGTTTGAACCACATCAGGAGCGCTGCATTGTGTCCTTGAGAAAGACACATTACTCTACTTGCTCCTTTCCACTCAGCTATAGAATGAGTACCAACACTGCTTGCCAACGAATACCAACATCTGCGATGGACTAGCCTACATCCAAGGGGAGTTATGCACTCTCATCCCCTAGGAAAACGGGATCAGCACTGACCTGATGTGCCTTCATGGATCCAACTTTGAACTTTAATGGTTATAAGAAGTAAATCATGCTACGAAATTTAGGTTAAACAAATATGTTATTCCTGACTTTTGGAGTACTGTACAATGATTGTGTTGTGAGAAACGTTTAGTTATTTGCAAAAACAAAACTTGCTTTTAGGACTTCAAATGGCAGTAACATCATTCCATTTGCCATCACAGGTTAAAATGGACCTTCTTGATCTCCAGGATATAACATGGGCTGAATAGTGATTCTTGTTGGGTTTTTTTTCATAGAAATTCTCTTTTGTGACAAAAACTGTATTAGGGACATTATGATATTTACCCCCTTTTCTCAAGGAAATTATTTGACATACCACCAGTAAATCTGATACATTTTCATAAAATCACTTTGGTGAAAGTTACTTATTGGATTGTCACTAACGGTGTTAATATATCAACCAATCATTTATGTTGAATTCTATTGTTTATCTATCGCTCTACTGACACGATAACTAGCCTGTAAACATTGGGTCACATGCACCAAAACCCATGAGTGATTTACACAGGAAACTCAAGGTCTCCTTGTTTTGATCGACCATTTTGTCAGGAATTGAAGCTTACTGTACATCAAGATTTGAAAAAAAATGTTATTAATGATACCAAAATAAGATCACAATAAAAAGTACAGGAATCAGAGAATCTCGTTTTTCGTCCCCTTTGGAATAAAAGTTGAGCTATGCCACTGATCTTTATTACAGAATATAAGTAAACATTAAATGCAGTAGAGGAAAACCATTGGCATGTCAAATATTCATTAATAAAATCTGTTTTAGATTTTGTAAAGTACATTAAGTACGTTAATAATGTTGTACCTTGAAAAAGGATATGTCTTCCTACTGATGTGAACGTGCATGAAATATTCACATTCACAGCTGAGCAGTGCTATAAAACCAACATGGATCAAAGCGGTGTTAGTGAACTGAAACTTACTGCAATTGATTGGATTTAGGAAGGAAATTCAATTGGACCAGAGAAGTAGATACCAAGTTTGTTTCCAAGTGGATGCTTGTATGGTTCTATCATAGCTCAATGAACATCAGGTCTTTTTACCCCCATGGTGATGTCATTAATCATTGATAAAATTTAGAGATAAGATGTCAGGTTTCAACAAAAGTACCTATTCGTCAGGCACCTATTTTTAGAAATTTACCAGCCCACCAATCAAACTGATACAAATTTTTACTTTCCATTACTGAGAATGTAACCAACATAAAACAGCACTTAGGCTAGGTACGAAGTACAGGTACAGTATAATAGTACAATACGCATGGCTATCTGCAGTGCTTGCTTCATCAGTTTCTTTCTAACGTACCAGTTGAAATGAATGAACAGAGGAGTCTTTCTTTATTAGGCAAAATGGAATGGAATAAAATGTATGTGAATAATTTAGTTTTATTAGTGAAACTGACTAATCTCTAAAAGAACATGCCATCCTTCTTTATAAGTGCATGTTTTAAAAGCAGAAATATGGTATAAAATTTGTAATTTGACCAAGACCTTTGCCATGATCAAGTTTGCAAATTTTGCCATTTGGACCAATTTCTTGCCATTTTGCCATCCTTTAAGTTTCTGAAGCGAACAAAAACGTGTATGGGTCTATGAGTCTTTTGGTTTAAAGAACCTTTTTTTTTTTAATTGGGGGAGTGGGGGAGGGGAGGGGTTAGAAGTCATACCCACACCACATTTCCATGTCCACAACTCTCATATTACAATTTCCAAATATGATATAGTAATTGAAAACTGTGTTGTAGATCTGTGCCAACTCGCCATGAGAAGGCCTTTATTATGTACTTACTGTTACTGCAGTGAGATGTTTTAGAGAATGTTTGAGAAATTGTAGTATTTTTGTATAAACATGGAACAGTAGAGGCTGTTATAAAAAAATAATAATAATCCCTCGTATTTTCGTTTAATGTTTTATTCCTTGAAATAGTTCTTGATATGTATTCAGAAGTTGCAATTAAATAATTTTTGTTAAAGTATTGTAGCATGGAATGTGAAGAATGTAATAAATTATAGGTAGCATGGAATGTGCAGTTAAAGGTAATAAAACAATACATTTACAAATCACAAATACGTAGTTTTGTCATTTATTGTTAATAAGAGCAAAGTGCAGATACTCTGGGTTGTATAGTTACAATATTTTACCAGATATTTGTATCATTGCTAAGGAAAGGCTTACAATTCCAACTGCCCAGACATGGCTAGTGAAATCATGCTTCAGTACATATATAGAAAAAAGTGCATTAGTATATGTGCACCGAAGCATGACATCACTGGCCATGTCTGGGCAGTTGGAATTGTGAGCCTTTCCTAATATAGGGCCCATCATTTCAATTGTCAGAGCTGTTGTTAATGGTACTGGAGAGTTTTTTTGGGGGGTTTATTTGGAAGACTATAACACACTGAAATGACTAAAGAATGAACCAATTGTTTAAAGGATGAGGTCTATTCATAGAAATTAAAAAATACTAACATTTTATTAATTGTAACCCTTACCGCTGTTATCAGCAATGATTTACAATGGAAATGGTATATATCTCTATCAAATTGTCCATTTTTTCTATACAACCAATAAAATAAAACAGGTCATGAATGCCTTAAATACTCGTATAACACCTTCAGACAAAGTTAATTATGTATTGCATTTTTACCTTCTCTGTGCAGTTTTTGAAAAGAACTCATTATAATGTCAAACATCTAGGTACTAAATCACGTAGGAACTTCCCTGTCTCCCCATCAAATTTGGGTCGGTAAGTGTTGGAGAGGTTAAACGGCACCACAACAGCAATGGTCAAATTGTGCCAGAGAAATCAGATTGTGTCAGAGGTGAAAAGAGGTTGGGATGAGATAGTGAGGTGAGCAGGAAGTGGGTAAGGCAATTCAATGAGAGGCTTAGATATCGCTGTAGTAGTTGTGATGCATATTTAGAATACTTTTTAGATCGTTATACTTGGCGGATTTGTTAACGGATCAGCTCCCCAACTTATTTGTCAGCTTGAATTGAACAAAAGGACAGCAGGTATCCCATTAGACCAGGTTCTGCTCAACCAGGTTCACTTGTTTGCTGGATGAAAAATTGCAATAGCTTCAGTGGCTCAACCACGAAGTCAACACAATTGTCGCGAATGTGTTTTATATCTTGATATCTCTTTAAACTTAAGTCCACATATTATGCATTCAACTTATGTGAAGTTGCCTGGGCTTAACTGTTGTATATACGCGTATATGTTGTGGGCATTATGTAATCTATTAGCTTCGTAAATTGTAACTCCTCTTAAACAAAGGCAGGGTTTGAGCGGGAAATTCTAGTATAAAGTCCAT
>JAIGNY010000850.1:65000-110000 GCA_020152595.1 Chiridota heheva
ATGCGACAAGATTGAGCAGCTGAGGGAACCACAGTTGGCCGGGCCAATTGGGAGCCACCAGAAGAAACATGGAACACTGATCGGATGCCACCTTGTTCAGTACTCTCGGACGAGAGCGAACGGCGGGAATGCGTAGCCCACGAAGTGGGTACACCTGATCGTGAACGCGTCTACCGCCCAGACTCTCGAGTCGGGTGTGAGAGCGCACAAAATTGGTAGCTTGTGGTTGTCCACGGACGCGAACAGATCCACGTCCGGGAGACCGAAGGTTAACCAGATCGCTTCGGCCACCCGCGGGAGAAGGGCCTACTCTGTGGGGGCTTCCCGGAGGTGGGACAACAGATCCGCAATCGTGTTCTCCGTGCCTGGCAGATGGACCGTCTGGAGCGTGACCTTGTTCAACATGCACCAAGACAGAAGGGATCTGGCTAAGATTCAAAGGCTCCTGGATCTCGTGCCTCCCTGTCTGTTGATAAACGCCACTACCGTGGTATTGTCCGTGCATATGAGAACAGTCTTGTTCCGGACCTGAGGTAGGAAGTGAACAAGAGCCCGGCGTACCGCCTCTAGTTCCAACAGATTGATGTGCTGATCGCACCAAGCGCCCGTCCAATATCCCGCGACTTGGGACCACGCTAAATGCGCTCCCCACCCCGTCAACGACGCATCGGTTACCACCGATACCGAGGGTCTGACGGGCGGAAAAATCGCTCCCTGTGACAGGTGAGAGTGGACGCACCACCACCAAATGTGGGGGACCACCGCCCGTGTACGGGGAACGAGGACGCTGCAGTCTCTCCTGGATGGGACGAAATGACTCAGTGGATGGAATTGTAGATCCCGCATGTAAAACCTGCACATGAGGACTACATCTACGAGGCTGGCGAGGTATCCCAAGAATACCAGCCAGGCTCTCGCCGGCGACGCCGGTAACGAGAGAAGGACGTCGGCTCCCGCCCGCACGACAAGGATCCGTTCCTCCATCGGCCGTATACGACCGTGAGGAAAATCCAGGACTGCCCCCAGAAAAGTGGGAGTCTGAGACGGCACTAGGTTGGACTTGGCGAGGTTGAACACCCACCCTTAGTCCTGTGCCACCCGTATAACCACGTCCGTGTGTCTCGCGACGGTGGCTGCGTCTACCGCAACGATCAGCCAGTCGTCGAGGTACATAAAGATTATGATGCCCTGCCTTCGTAAGAAGGCCGCTAGAACTCTCGTAATCCGGGTGAAGACCCTGGGGGCAGTCGAAAGCCCGAAGGGTTACGCCCTGAATGTGTACGTAACTCCCTCGAATTGGAACGCCAGAAAACGTCTGTGTTCCTCGAACATCGGCACATGGAGATATGCGTCCGTAAGGCCGACGGAGGTGGCCCACAGGCTCCTCGTCAACTGAGGGAGGATGGAGCGAAGAGTCTCCATCTTGAACTTCAACGGTCGGATAAACCGGTTGAGCGGTCTTAGATTGATTATCGGGCGCCACTTGTTCCCCTTTTTGGGGGCCAGGAAAAACGTGGACATAACGAGGTTCCTGGGAGGGTGCGGGATGAAGGTGATGGCGTTCTTTGCCAGCAACTCCCCGATTTCTAACCTCAACAACTCGGTGTGGTCGCCCTGACGAGGCGTGGGAGTGGGGCGAAAGACCCCTCCCTGGGGCGGAGGAGACGTGAACTCCAGACGGTAACCCTGCCGAATGGTTCGTAACACCCATTTGTCGGTGGTGATTCTCCCCCAAGCCTCTGAAAATTCCTGAAGACGCCCCCCGACCGGAACCCCGTTCAGCGGGGGGTCGAGGGTGGGTCAAAAACGCCGTCCCCTGGCCTCTCCCTCTACCCGCCTCGTGCAAAAGTGACCAGCCTCTGCTGGTCCAAAGTGGACCCTCAGTAGGTAACTGCGAAGATCCTCCTGAGTGCCCGGCCCGGCAGAGAGTCCAAGGAGAGGGAGAACATTCTCGCGCATCTCCCGGATCGCGTCTTGGCGCCTGGGCGCGACAGGACATAGTGAGGCTCGGACCCTCAAGGTTGGTCCGACTGTCGCGTCAAGGCAAATCCTAGTGGAGAGTCCAGTTAACAGAGGCAGGGTTTGTGTAAGGACGTCGGCCGGGAGATGCCAGCGCAAGACCGAGTCTAAGCCCTCTGTTACCCATACGGCAAGGGCCTGGTATTTATAACCCTTTCGTACGGCCCGGTCGACAGCTAATAGGGAGTCATCCCTCCGCTGGACCGCAGGGTCACAAAATTTCGGAGCCCTGCCCACTGAGCCAGACACAGCTGCGGTGCCGCTCGCCGGTGGAGTTGCCATACTCCATCCGGGATTCCAGGAGGCTGTATGAGCGCCTGAAAATCAGTTGGCTGGACATGTGTAGCCTGATCAACGTCCCGGCTGTAGGCCGTCCAGTCCTTGGTCCTAGCCCAATGCCTAATCCTGTACACCAGGGAGGCATCAATGGGGAAATTCTTGGCCACTGGCGAAGCAACTTTGAAGCTGAGCTGAGCAGTCTACGCTGAGACTGCGGGCTCGCCTCAATTAGGGGTACTTCCGTGACCTCCAGTTTGATTTCCCGTTCCAGGAAATCCAAGAGCTGGGCGACCCGTTCCCCTTGTAAAAGGGGGTCCACCGGGAAGAGAGGGGGGGGGGTGGCGGAAAGAGGACCTCGTCCGATATCCGGAAGGATACGGAGGCCAAATCCGGTGCAAACGGCATCATAAAATCGGCGCTGGGGGCGGCTGGAACCGGAGCGGTGGAAGGAGTCCCCCGTACCGGGGGGTCGTCCCGCGCCGTATTCAAGACGTCCAGAAAATCGACCTCCTCTCCCGAGGGATAGAGGTCGAGGGCATCCTCCTCCAAGACCTCAGGGTCAGGGGGATGCCAAGCCGCGGCAGTGGTAGCTGCCGAGGAGTGAGGAGCCGGAGACGTTAGCCTCCACTCCAGTGCCTGTGACACCAAAGTCTCAAGTGTTTTCTTGAGTGTGTCCTGAAAAGCGGGATCCTCGAAAGGGTGGCCCCGACTTTTCTGTCGCTTCCTATGTCTCCTCTTATATTCAGAAGAGGATGAGGAAGAGGAGGATAAGGACCTATGACGTCGACTCTGTCTCTCCTTGTGTGCACTGTCCCGATCCCTGTCCCGCCTCCGGGTCTGCCTCGTTCGGGAGACCCTAACGGGGAAACGGGAGGAGAGGGCTCCGCCACAGTGTTAGGCACCACTGGAGTACGTGTTAGCGTACGCCTGCTCAGTTGAGGGGGCCTTTCCAGAGGAGCCCTGCTGAGAGTGGACGGCGGCCCCGCCTCCCGGACGGGAGGTGGGTGCACTTTAAGCCTGGGTGGCGGAGGCGGCGGGGGGGAAGACGAAGAGGGCCTCTCGGACCGTCGCTTCTCCACTTTCTCCGCCGCTCTTTGAAAATACCGGTCGCGGTAGAGTCTGTGCTCCGACCACGCCGCTAGATCCCAATCGCTGCAAAGAGTACAAGGATTTGACTTGCAGCATAATCTGCACGCGTAACACGTGAGATGGATGTCACCGGAGCGTAATTTAAAGAAGCGTTTGCACGCTACGCATCGCGGGACATCCTGGGTGTGTAAAACATCAACACTCGGGGACCTGTCCTCCATGTCCATGATACTGGTGAAAATATTGCGTTTACACGAGCCGTGGAACTGCGTAGCTGATGGCTACGGGACCAAGAAGAACAATAGCTGTCAATGCTATACTTCTAGCCAAGAATGTCACCTGTCACCTAACCACGTAGCTATGGTAGCTAGTGGGCGTATAACCGGAGTAACCGTACGGTGTACGTTACCCCGCTATATACGGACCCGTAAAACCCGGGCCGCGGAACGGTAAGGAACCGTCCGCCTCGTTACAACGGGCCGCGGAACCGTATGGAACTGTCTCTATGGAACCGTCCAACGGTACTGTCCACTACCCGAACACGGGCTGCGGAACCGTCCAACTGAACCGTCTCTCTCTACGGAACCGTCTCTCCACGGAACCGTCTCTCTCTACGGAACCGTCTCTCTCTCTACGGAACCGTTTCTCTTTACGGAACCGTCTCTCTCTCTACGGAACCGTCTCTCTTTACTGAACCGTCTCTCTCTCTACGGAACAGTCTCTCTCTACGGAACCGTCTCTCTTTATACGGAACCGTCTCTTTTTACGTAACCGTCTCTCTCTCTCTACGGAACCGTCTCTTTTTACGGAACAGTCTCTCTCTCTCTATGGAACCGTCCAACGGAACCGCTAAACCCAGCACTTGGGCTGCGGAATCGTATGGAACCGTCCAACGGAACCGTATCTCTCTCTCTATGGAACCGTCCAACGGAACTCTAAACCCAGCACTTGGGCTGCGGAACCGTCCAACGGAATCGTACTAACCCGTAAACGGGTCTCTTTTCAACTTAGGCGACGCTTTTGACGCCCCTAAGAAGTTATCTCTCTCTCTCTCTCTTACCTTACCGCTCTAGGCGCAACGCCACTAAGAGCTTAATCTTCTCTCACTCTCTGAACTTTTTTAACTCTAGGTGGCGTTCACTTGGAACATCACCTAAGGCGCAACGCCACTGAGTTAATCATTCTCGATAAAATTCCTGAAAAGAGAAGAACGTATATCCATACACACATACACAAATACAGTAAGCGACTATGACCCTACGATCACGCTAAAGAGAGACGAGGCATAGCAGATAAATACAGCAAAAAAAATTTTTAAACAGAAAAAATTTCTATCTGGAAATTTTTTAAAAACCCGAGAAAATGCATCCAACGTAAAGACTTTACACGCGCCGGGGTAACGTGGAAAATGCAAACCACTGAGTACTTGATGTCTGTAAAGATAAAAAGAAAAGATTAGTTTCCCTTTAAATAAGACGCCCCAAAAATCAAGCTTGAAAATTAAAAACTTTGTCTCAAAAACATGTAAGAAAAATGAAAATATTCATATGCCGGTAACGTTAATACAAAAATAAGCTCTCTTGTAACAACTGTAGCTCCTTGGAGGAGCTCGGAGCCGACTCCCCGAACACCCGACGGAGACGTCGACCCAATGCGCATGCGCCAAAATCAGAAAAAGAAATTGGCCTAATGCATACGAGAACTTGTACAGAGAAATCCTAACGTGCTAAAACCTATGCAAAGTTATAACGCTAGGTTCCTCGTGGTGGGGCGGGGCAAAGGGTGGAAAAACCTAAACCCCGGGGTAAGAGGTCCCCTAGACAGGCACACCTGGTGCTCTAGGACCTAAAACACACACCACGAGAGTAGGACGCTCTCGAACTAGCCACTCGCTTTGTACGAATGGAGACGAAAACCCGCTATCCTGAGTGTAGGCTACACGGGTAAAGTCGTGTAGGTCGGACGAGATTTCTCGGACCCATGGCTACCTCACCCTTATCCCGGAAGACTTGAAAAGGCGAGCCAGATGAGAAGGGGCAGCGTAAAAACCCTCCAGGTAGAAGCTGCCGAAGAGAAAAGAGTTAGAAAGGTTAACTATTAATAAAATAAAAATGACCAGTTTTCAGCGATGTTAGTGCCAACAACGCGCTAAAAAAGAGTGAAGTGGTAGTACAGTGGTATTAGGGAGGTTAGGGCCTGGCTGGTTACTGTTTTTCTTAGGGTTGGTTAGAAGTGCGTTAGAATCAGGTCATGTGACCAGATTGCATATATTAATAGCATGGAAGGTAAGGTATAGCTTGAAGTAAATATATATATATATATATATATATATATATATATATATATATATATATATATATATATATATATATATATATATTTATATTTATATATATATATATATATATATATATACATATATATATATATACATATATATACATATACATATATATACATGTACATATATATATATATATATATATATATAGACATATATATATATATATATATATATACACATATATATATATACATATATATAAATACACACATATATATATACACATATATATCCACAAAATCATTTGTGAAGGGTGTTGCATCTCCCCCCTCCTATGGTGATGGCCCTACATGAGCAACCTGACCCAGAATATGCAGATTGGGTAAGCTATCCTTACAGAACTTGTGTGAAATACCACTTACTCCCTGCTTTAGGTGTATTATATTACTCAAGCAGATGAATGGGGCCTAAAGTAGGGAGCGGGTAGCGATTAAGGGAACTTGATCTTTTCTATGTAAATTCATATGAACAAAACAAATGGTGAAAAAACAAGTTGATATCCTATTCAGGCTAGGAGCTATACTGCAGCTAAAAAAATAGTGAAAAAACATCAGGGGATGAATTTCCCGATGGCATCAACAGCAATTGCCATTAAAAGAACCTCTCAGGGCTGTTGTAGATCCCATACCTAACGGGAAGTTTTAGTCGTTGATCAAAGTTTTTGGCGACCTTCCGAATTATTCTCTAATTTTGAATAAATAACTTGTAAAATAATGTTGATTATTATATCGATTTTTCAATAAATAAAATCTCCAGTGTCGAAAAGTTTGTGATATGCACCATGAATGTACATCTTCAGGTTTAATGTTAGGCTTCAATCTCTGTACATCAAAATCACATTTTACAATTTGTAAGACTTACCTAAAAAATACACTACCAAAACAGCTTTAATTGTTGTGCCCACTAATTATGCATGATGTAAATATTACCTAATGAGTTAAACAAATTGTACAAAAACAAAAAAATGTTACAAAATGAATAAGGAAAAAAAAAGGTTTCATTAGAGCGGAGTTGCAGCACTCTCCGCGTAGAGATTGGCCATCTTGGGAGAGGATCATAATTGATTTCCTGGTGGTGGCGCAGTTTTGAAATTTTGTATGCCAAGGCATATTTATGTTTGATGCATGATAAGCACAGTGAAAAGAGGAGCCGCGTGAGATTGGGACTAAATGACATTGAAGAGAACTGTTATGACATATCTTGACCAAATATAATACAAATTCATATTTTCTATGAAAAAGATTTTTAATACTGTGTAGAAATAATTTGTTTTAAAATCAGAATTTCAGCATTTATTTATAATGGGAGTCAACACTTTTCCCATACTATTTACTTAGCATCGTTTTGGGGCAATTTCCAGTAAAAATTATATTGCTGTGGTAGAAATAAAAATTGCTGTGGTAAAGCCTAGTAAGACAGCATTTTTTTTGTGTACAGATTTTGGAAATTCATGCCCTGAACATGTACATGTATATATCCTATTCAGGATAGAAGTTATACTGTACTGTAGCGGTTAAAAAGATTTCCAGTTTGTTGAAAAGTTACTATACAGTAAGTCTTAAATCAACATTGTATCAATCATAGCTGCACTTCCAAGATATTTTTAGGTATTCTCTTAAAAATTAGCTATTTTTTTCTAACTTATTAGAGGAGATGCATTTTTTGTTTATTTATTGTGATAGGATATGTGCATCATAAGAACATGGCTTTCCCATCCATTCATTTACCTAATATGACCAAGAAGAGATGATATGGGGTCAGGTAGCTCAGTTGGTAGAGTGCACGACTGAGATGCTAGAGGTACCAGGTTCAGGTCTACCCCATTTTTCCACAGCTATGCTGGCAGATACGCCGATCATCAGAGCAGAAGTACTGTATGTCGTTTGCATCTCCTGATCTCCATTCAGGTGTTGAGAGAAGTGGCAATGGTTGAATAGCGCTCGCCATCCTTCGGAGGGGACGAATAAGCTGTTGGTCCCGATGGTAGGAGAGTCACACCCTACATGTACCTGGTTCTCTAAACACTATTCCAGCAGAGAAGCGTGAAAACGCGCTGTTCATTCACTTCCCTTAGCTAATGGATGGATGATGCGCCTTTTGGGCAGCTCTCCCCTATTCTAAAGCTCCGATGTATGTAAAGCGCTCTTGAATATACTTGTATAGAAAAGGTGCTATGTAAAATAATTACTATCACTATATAAAAAATTGATTTTCATACAAATACATTATAAATTAATTTGGGAAATCAACTGAAGTCACACTGTACACTGTGAGGTCACTTTTCAAAACACTGAAATCTTTGAAATGCAAGAACTCTTGAATAGAAAATGATATAAACTTGATTTTTCACTGTTGTGAAGTGGAAATTTGCTATCATTGTATGACTAATGTATCTTTACTCATGCAATTGTGCTGTAGCATAATGTTTGCTCTGAGTTTTCTGTTTAGTTACATTGACCTTTTAGAGTTGTTATGCAAACAGTGCCATGTGGACAAAGGGGCCAGGAGCCTATATAGTGGCCAAAAGGATGTGAGGATTAGTTCAGTTTGCTAGCTGAAGTCATTGCATAAGGACCTATATCATTTTCCAGCAACTCCGGACTTGAGTTCACAAGTTTGTCCTCCCTTTTTGTGAGCTATATTCCAACTAAATTTGTCAATTCCCATCATCGAGTCAGACGTATCTCCAGTAATTCTTCTTTGTATTTACCCGTATTTGGACACTTGAGATGGTTGTAGAGTGACTTTTGACACGTTTTCGTAAGATTGCAACTTCAATCAAGATGGTGTCACCATTTGCTGAACTTATGTTATATAAAGAACAGTGTGGTTCACTCTGGAAAATAATTTGTGGTTTGTCAGTGTTGCAGATGGAGCATTAGGCTTTCTGGCTTTGGTGGATGGAGTGTAAAGGAATGTTGCAGTTGTACACAGTATAGTATCTGCTGAGTATACTCTGATGTCATGTTTATGCTGTCAGGCAAGTCATAGTATCTATTGCAGTAATAAGTGTAGCGATTGAAGGAATAGATCAAGCGTATAAAAGAATAATTCCAGTTGTATTCAAGAGCATCGCGATGTCCTATGCATAGCGATCTCGAGAGAATGTCAAACTAGGATTGAAGGAAAATATTGCTGTGTGCAATGTGTTTTAGGCCCTGTGTATGAATTGGAATTGTGCATAATTGTACTCACTGAAGATCGTTAGGAAAGCAAGAGGTAAACAGACCTTGGTGGTGTAGTGGTTAGTGCTTTGTCCCCTCACCCGCACGTCCCGGGTTCGTATTCCGGTGGGTCTGCAACCAGTGAGTTCACAACTGTTTATCAAAGACCGTGGCTGTCTCCATATAATGTCCAGCACTGGATGCTTTCTGGACGTTAAACCTTGCTATGCTATGCTATGCTAAAGTCTTGTTTTGGAAGTGACATGCTAGTAACCTCTCCTTTATTAAGCCGTGTCATTATGAAATGTTGATTATTATGTTGAATTTTGATTTTGATTGATGTCATAAATTGATTATTTTCATTTGTTTTTCGTTACTGTGCTAATACAGAATATTATGAATGTGGTTCAAGTTGTTTAGAGCAAAGGCCGTCTATACTGTAAAAGTCGGGGAGATAAAATGGAGGGAGTGCCCGTGTACAGCAATATTCTAAGTGTTTGTATGAATATAGGTTCTGCATATTAGTAAAGAGTCAGGAGACGTTGATTTATTCATTTAGGGACCTGTTTGTACCCGTGTTATTCTTTGTGTTGGTATTGATGGTTATTTATGTTGTTTTTCATGGTTGCATATAAATAATGAAATTGTCCAAGGGTATTGTGGGTTTTATTTTAGATTAGCTGATCTCAGTGTTTCCTGTGTACAGCTTTGCTGAGCTGCAGGTCATTGGTCTATGTAGTGTTTAAGGCTATCTGTTTCTTATGTTGAGTTGCAGGTCATTGGTCTATGTAGTGTTTAAGGCTATCTGTTTCTTGTGTTGAGTTGCAGGTCATTGGTCGATGTAGTGTTTAAGGCTATGTGTTTCTTGTGTTGAGTTGCAGGTCATTGGCCTATGTAGTGTTTAAGGCTATGTGTTTCTTGTGTTGAGCTGCAGGTCATTGGTCTATGTAGTGTTTAAGGCTATGTGTTTCTTGTGTTGAGTTGCAGGTCATTGGTCTATGTAGTGTTTAAGGCTATGTGTTTCTTGTGTTTAGCTGCAGGTCATTGGTCTATGTAGTGATTAAGGCTATGTGTTTCTTGTATTGAGCTGCAGGTCATTGGTCTATGTAATGTTTAAGGCTATGTGTTTCTTGTGTTGAGCTGCAGGTCATTGGTGTATGTAGTGTTTAAGGCTATGTGTTTCCTGTGTTGAGCTGTGGGTCATTGTTCTATGTAGTGTTTAAGGCTATGTGTTTCTTGTGTTGATATTGGTCTATGTAGTGATTAAGGCTGTGTTTCTTATGTTGAGTTGCAGGTCATTGGTCTATGTAGTGTTTAAGGCTGTGTTTCTTGCATTGAGCTGTAGGTCATTGGTCTATGTAGTGTCTAAGGTTATGTGTTTCTTGTGTTGATATTGGTCTATGTAGTGTTTAAGGCTATGTGTTTCTTGTGTTGATATTGGTCTATGTAGTGTTTAAGGCTATGTGTTTCTTGTGTTGAGCTGCAGGTCATTGGTCTATGTAGTGTTTAAGGCTGTGTTTCTTGTGTTGAGCTGCAGGTCATTGGTCTATGTAGTGTTTAAGGCTATGTGTTTCTTGTGTTGAGCTGCAGGTCATTGGTCTATGTAGTGTTTAAGGCTGTGTTTCTTGTGTTAATTGAGCTGCAGGTCATTGGTCTATGTAGTGTTTAAGGCTATGTGTTTCTTGTGTTGAGCTGCAGGTCATTGGTCTATGTAGTGTTTAAGGCTATGTCTTTCTTGTGTTGAGCTGCAGGTCATTGGTTTATGTAGTATTTAAGGCTATGTGTTTCCTGTGTTGAGTTACTAACCGAGGATAGAGAACTAAGCAAGTTTTCAAGAAGAAGTATTGTTTTGTATCATGCATGAAGGAACTTCAGGAGTAAAGATTGTTGTTATGTAAGATGTGATGCATACTGTGTATGTTGGAAATTTGTGTAAATAACAGTTATTTACACACGATTTGTTGTCTCTTGTGTTCAGCCGTCATTTCTGTACCGTAGATCCCGACCAGTGATACTCCTTGCTCCCCGGGGGATACTCCCAACCCCCTCAGTTTATTTCATCACCAATCTCTAAATAGACCTCTATTATTTTATTGTACATAATATCAAGTGTAAAATTTGGTACTTACAGTATATTTCTAAAAAGCAAGATTTTTCTTCACTGTCATGACATTCCTACATCTGCTGTTCTTTATCACAATTAATGCATTTTTTTAATACAAAACTATACTTATAATCAACTTCAGCCCACTGAAACGGGACAAAAAGATATTCTTTTAAAGTTATGATAATGTACAGAATAAGCTTGAATGTCGTGGCAGTCATTTCATGTAATTGAAGATATCAACTCAAAACAATACAATAACTTACACACCCACCTAATAAACTATCAAGTCAATCACCTCATTGTGATTGCGTGTCACATCTAAACTGACAATCATCTAAACTGACAATCAACTGACACCCACCGATGATATTTTGATGACCTTTAATGAAAATAGCTTGAAGGGCAGTGACTTAGTTTAAATATACCAAAAAAGGTTAAGTGTTTGGATTTCAAGAAAGTACTCTGCTGCTGTCTTGGAGCAATACTCTGTTCATTTGACCCTGTTAACAACTCAAATCGATGAAAAAATAAGTCCCAGTTCTTTATTTGTACCACGATATTTGTACCACCTTCACGGTCCTGACATTCAAAATCAAACATGACAATTTATTAAATTTTCAATAGCAAAATTTTATCTTCAGTCTTGAGCAACATGAATCTTCAAAAACAATGCAGGAACAAGATGGTCCATTCTATGGACTCAATGAGTAAGATGGATTGGGAGGAGGAGGGATATGCTCATTTCGAGGAGCCTTATCAATTCTGACAAGAAACGAAGGACACCTAGAAAATTTTGCTATTTTGTATCAACTTTATAAAAACAGTAAATAAATTGCTTCTGCCCTCCCAAGGGACTTTCCCTGCAGGACAACAATTCACTCTGCAGTCTATATGTCCTTCACTTCATCCCTGCAAGCAGTAATTGAAGTTAACCAGCTGGAAAACCAATGGTATTCATACATGATTATCACTAACTTATGCACCTATTACTGTGACAGAAAATAGACCAATGTACTGTAAGACTAGTTTTAAACTTTGAGGTGGCTTGCTAACTGTACATAAACATGTGTGAATTCATTAACATCATTAATATTGTCAGAAATATTTTTTTTTTTAAATGCAAATTATAAAAAGGAAGGTATTACTTTGGTTGTTTCCTTTTGCCTTTACCAAAAGCTGATCAATATTTTTGCCTTTGTCAAAATCTGACAATTTGTTCTACCATTGAAACTTTTTCCTTCTTTCAATTTTAGCTTCACATTACTCCTCTGTTCTTAAGCATAGGCTGAAACTGGACCAAAAGCAACAGATATCTTGTTAAGAGTCTCTGGAATGACTCGACCCAAAACTGAACTTGAATCATCTGGCTGGAAAAGGGATGCTACCACTATGCCAAACAAGTGTGCATTCAATAAATTTATATAATTTGTTTCGCGAACCTCTGAAGTTTTGGACAAGCAGTTTTCAAAACAATTAACATCTCCGTGAGTCACAAAATAAGCCACACCCACCATAGCAACGTGGTAACTAGGTGGGGCAAACAAAGCCCAAATCTGCAATCATGCATTACCAATTGCCAGGCCTGCTGCAAGCTTTGATCCATTTATGGCACTTCTCCGGATCTAACAAAATTCTGTTTGTTAACTGTTCTGGGTAACAGCAATCAGATATACAAAGCACGCAGTGCAATTTTTGTTCACCATTTTGCCGTCAATCAGTCTGTGTTCAGAAATTGACTACATGAGCACGTGGCATTAGCTAGCTGTATACCGCATAGGATGTTTGCCTCACTTAGTTATGCAGATTTTGTTGCTGGGCAAATTCATGCTGTGATTGGTTGAAAAAGCTGTCAATCATCTAACTGAAGACAGGTTAATTGTTATACAGTAGATCCTCTTTTGCTTAAAGGCACCTCTATCTCTCTTGAAAAAGCCCGACTTCTGAATCTATTTTGTCTGGATGCCTTAATGTTCATTTTTAAGTTAGCTATATTTCATTGCTGATTATTCCAATGTTATCCAGCCTCCTATCAAAGGCAGTGAAAACTTGGTGATTCCATAATAGCATTTTGTTCTATAAATCTATAACTCAGAAAGACAAACGATTCTTTCTGATGTTTAACCTTGGTCTTTGCTTGAAAATCTATTGACTGTCCATGAGTGAGAGTCTTGTATTAGTGCTAGAAAATGAGATACTTCCTAATCATACCTGCCAGTTAATAAAGGTCTCATGACATCTAGAGGCAACTTAAGCTTAATTAATTTAAAATAAAGGACTATTGATACAGCCCATCAAAATCAGTTAAAAACTAACCACTTTACAGCATTTTCAATATTTTGGCATTTATTGAGCAATAATTTGTGACATATATGCACGTGAACACAATTGTTTATTGAAAAGCAACAGAAATCAACAGTTCATGTAGTCAATCTAATTTACTGCACAAAACAAATTTCTGAATACAGAGACTGAGTGATGGAAAAATAGTGAAACAAAATTGTGCCTACGCACCAGCTGCGGGCTTTGTTTATCTGATTGCTATTACCCAGAATAGTTAGCAAACTGAATTTTCTTTATTCCTTTTGCTAAAAACTAGATGCTAGATCCGGAGAAGTGCCATAAATGAAACAAAGCTTGCAGCAGGCCTGGCAATTGGTAATGCATGATTGCAGATTTGGGGTTTGTTTGCCCCACCTAGTTACCACGTTGCTATGGTGGGTGTGGCTTATTTTGTAACTCACGGAGATTTTAATTGTTTTGAAAACTGCTTGTCCAAAACTTCAGAGGTTCAGGAAACAAATTATATAAATTTATTGAATGCACAGTTGTTTGGCATAGTGGTAGCATCCCTTTTTCAGCCAGAAGATTCAAGTTCAGTTTTGGGTCGAGTCATTCCAGAGACTCTTAACAAGATATCTGTTGCTTTTCAATTATCTGTTGCTTTTTGCTTTTGTTTTTCAATCCTCTCTGAGTAATAAAACTTTTAATTGCTTAAAACTGAAGAACCCATTTTTAAGAATTACTTCAGAATATTGTTTGTTTGTTTGAAAAGGGCTTAACCACACCACGACAATGAAGGTCAAATTGTGCCTGAGAGGTCAGATCATTCTAGAGGTAGGAAGGAAAGGAAACAGAGGGAGAATGAGAGAAATTCAAGAACGAAGGGTCAGAAAGCTGTGATTGTGAGGGGAGGTGCATGGTTGAAACAAAAACAAAGTAGAGAGGGGGTGGAAGAGGAGAATTAAATATGGTTGTAGAGGGAGGCATGATGAAGGAATGAGATGATTTTATCCGGAGCATTTTTCTGGAAGAACTCAGCAATTGACTTGTGGGGAGCGAGGGAGGCTCTGGGAAGGTTGTACAGGGGGCAAGCAAGGAGAATGTGATAAACTGTGAGGGTGCAATGGCAATTGTTGCAGAGGGGTTGGGGGGAGCCAATAAGGAGGTGGGAGTCAGTGAGGTGGGTGTGACCAATTCTAAGACGGGTAATATTAACGTTGTCGATACGAGAGAGGTTGTTGATGGTGGATTTGATCGGAATTGTGGGCTGGATGACATGAAGTTTGTTATCAATTTGAGAGTTCCATGAGATTTGCCTGCGGTCACGAACACGGGAAGCGATAAGCAGTTTGATGTCAGAGAGGATTTTGGGAAAAGGGGCAGGAAGGAGGTTGAGGGCAAGCTTAGCGGCTGCATCAGCCCTGTCATTACCTGGGATGCCAACATGGCTGGGTATCCAGAAGAAAATAATACTTTTCCTGCAGAGGGTGGGAGAAAGGAGTTTCTGGAGGAGGAGGTGGCATGTGAGGTTATCCCATTTAGGATTGAGTAGAAAAGTAAGAACAGCCTTTGAGTCGGAGAAAATGGCAAAGTGGCTGAGCGGAGAGTACTCAATAGAGTTGAGGGCAAGGAGAATGGCCTTAGCCTTGGCTGCAAAGATGGATGAGTAGTCGGGAAGTCTGCTACTGAGGGTGATGTCTTGGATGACGGCAGCAGCAGCTGTCTTGTTGCCTTCCTTGGAGCCATCAGTATAGATGGAGGTGTAATTTAAGAGTTGGTCTTGATTTGGTTGTGGAGATTGATGTGAGTTTTGTGATGAGTGGAGAGGCCTAGGTGGACAGAAGGGAGGGCAGTGGCCCAAGGAGGAAAAGCTGGCCAGGAGAAGGTGCCGAGAGTGGTGGGGTTGATGTCGAGATGGAAGAGGTCTGATTTAAAGCGGAAGGGAGGGAATAGGGTTTTAGTCCTATCTGTTTTCAACTAATGATATCACTCACAAAGTTTGCCTCAATTATAAAATTCTGAAAATGTGATTGACTATCACTCAAAAACTACACAAGTTTTTTCAAAGATTTCAAGGGCATTTTACACAGAATTTAATGTTCTTTCACCTATGTAAAAACTGGATCTTTAATATAATAATAAACTTTAATCACATCCCCAGTCTCCTTGATTACCATAGCAAAAATGAAAGCCACTACATAGAAGTACCGAAATGCAAACCTGTCTTAAACCAGCCATCACTGGTAAATGCCTCTGCTGTTGCTTCTCTTCTGTTCCAATACTCTTTTAAAATGGCTGGACCTTTGACCTCTAGCTCCCCTTCACACCTCTCCAGGCCAGGTGTGACCGTGGATCCAAATGAGTTTCCTGTTACAGCCGCTCTCCCATCTGGTAGCGTGATGCGAACCTTGACTGTTGGGAGGGGATTTCCTACTGCACCTAAAACAATTGATGTTTAAATGTGTTTCCATGACATGCATATGACACAAGTATTTTTCAATGCAGACATGGGAATCTTCACAAAGTGATCATATTTCCAAATTTTGTTTGAAGAAAAAGATGTTATTATAACCAGGTTAATTTCATGTAACAACCATTCTTCCGCTTGGTAGTGTGATGCCAATCTTGTTTATTGGGAGGGAATTTTCTACTGCACCTAAAACAAATATCCCTGAGAATTTGAAATATACAAGGACGAGCCTGCCTAACAACAAACAGTCACTGAACATGACACATGGGCTTGCAAACAATCCATACGTTCATGGTCATGTATAGGCTACAAGACCAAACCTTCCATATGTGGTTCACAAATTCTTTGTAGTACTGGTTTCCCATCTTCAAAAACTAAGCTGTAAAGAAAACCTTGGAAATGGCAAATAAGAAATTAAGGAAGATAAAAAAAATCACTGAAATTCGGTGAATTCACTGAAAGGCTTATCTCTGAATATGTTTAGTAATTCCATGACAAAGAATATTTCGATGCAAACATTGTTATTCTCCCTACAGTATTTCTAAATCACCATTACTGTAGTAAAGGCACTGCTGAAAAATTTGGCCTGCAATTTTAAAGCAACAAATTAACCACATCATTTCACAAGATTACCTTTGCATCGTAACATTGAGGTATACATAGGTCTATGCTTATAGTTCATTTCACCTTTCCCCATCAGCAAAGACAAACAATGCCAGCATTGATTACACTTACTACTTACATTACAAAGAATTGCCACTATATTCAGATGTGTCACTAAATATACACCAGTGGGAGTAGTTGTTTTCTTGAAGGAGCCTTGAAGAGGTGAAACTGTATACAGTTTTGTGGTTTGGGAAACAAAGAAATATATAACTTTTACTCCGACTGGCCCTGCTCCATTTGAGGGCCAGTTGAGATGTTCCTGGTTTTAAGCAGAGCCATTTCTAGTGACATTGAAATGAAACCACGTTACATATCCTCTGCTTTACTGTAGGTTTGTTGCTAAAGATTATAATAGCAGAGACAGAGAACATTGGGAGAAACCAAACTGAAGAAACTGCCTTAATATCTTGTAATGGCCAGGAGTTAAGAAGTTCAAGATCTATGGACATTAGCAACTTCTATAATGGTTAAAAGAGTATTAAAATCAGAGCAGATTAGTTTTTAGCTCAACCTATACAGTGTTGGGTTGAGGTCAGAAAATCGTACAGATGTTTTACTTTTTAAAATGTTTCACCTGCTAAGTTTGAACACTTTTGGTATTAAAATTTTGCCTCATGCGCGAAGTTTTCATGCACATTAAAGAGGGCATATGATATCACAATCTAAGTTTAAACATACGTATGGACTATTTGATCATCACAAAAGCAGGTTTCACAAATAAAAAGTTGGAATATAAAGGAGTAAATTCAACTCAATTTTTGTGCTTGAGATAAGCTCTGAAAAATAGGCCAATTGATCACCTGTCCCACTGACGTAAATGTAATCTGGGCAGCTGGGGGAGGGTAATTACGTGATCCTTGTTCTCAGTGCGAAACCACATTGGAAACCACACTGTTCACTTATATCTCTCGTGCAACTTTAAGCCTAATTTTTCTCCAAACTTACTGGCAGATGCAGCAATGTATCTGGGAAGGGTGTAAAGTACCCATCGACCCCCTTCTGATGAAAAAAACATGGAGACTTTGGAAACAATATGTAAAGATTACAAGAGCAGATTTTAGAGGCCCTAAACAGCATAGCGTTATAATATAGCAGGCACTTCAGCTGAGATTGTTTTAAAGCATGCTGCAAACTTGTGTGAGCAGTTTGGAAAATTGGCAATGGAAGTTTATTTTTCCGGAATTAAAAAAGAAATTGAAAAAGAAATATTCTTCCAGGAAAATTTCCAATGATTAAGGCTCCAGCACATTAACTACGCCCGAGAAGATTTGCCATCTATATCGGCTGAAATGTAGAGTACTGACGCATATCTGCACAGACGATAGTGATGTACGACTACCTGCAGTCATAGTATATTACTAATGGCGCAACATTTTCACTTGATTTTCGTTGCTAAAAGGAATTTACCCCACTTCCCATAGTGTGGATATTTACGAGAGTTATACTTACCTTCCATGCTATAAATATGCAATCTGGTTCAATGACCTGATTCTAACGCACTTCTAACCGAACTTAAAAACGTAGTTACCAACCCAGCCCTAACCTTCATACACCTCTAACATCCCTCACTTAACATCCCACCGAGGCCTGAATGAGAGGGGAGGCAGGCTGGGACGCATGGAAGGTAAGAATAAGTCTCGTAAATATCCCAGTATCCCGTAGCATAAATTTACTTTAAGTTATATCTTACCTTCCATGCTATAGATATGCAATCAGATTGCAACCGAGGATCAGAAGGAAGTTCAGGGTTGAAGGCCTTACAAAAGGCTGGTCCTAGTACTCACACTAGTTTTATCCTACTTAAAGGATTAGTTTCCTTATCCTCTAAGGACGAAAAACCTTGGAATAGAAATTACCAAACAATAGTAAATTACTCCTAGTTATACTGAAGGAACAGGAAACTACCTGTTAGTAATAACCAAGGCAAACGTCACATGAAAATGAGTGACTTGCCCAGAAGAACATGTTAACGAAAGTGTTAGTAAACAGAATCAACTGTAAACAACGCCCAATACGTCATGGCAAAAACTTACAAGGTTTGCCAGTGGACCGGGGGCAGCTTTGTTAAACACGAGGGAAACAAACCGTTAGTAAAATTAAAGGAATCAGAATGTGCCTGAACAGCGGCAAAACTTCATAATTAAAGTAAAAGGAATTATAACATGCGTGAATAATGGCAATTCATTAGTAAATGATCATGAACTTAATCAATTAACGGATGAATCTTATCTCAAACGAGAGAAAGTGAATAAAAAACAAAGATATCCACCTCATGAAAGGGACGATTCTCTTCTTGAAAGAAGAGCCCTTGCAACTCCACCTTGATAGTCTGACATGTCCTTCAGATATGTGGAGACAAACGTGGCTGGTTATTTTCCATACAGCAGTGCAAAGTATTTAGTTAAAGGGGAACCCCACCAAAAAGCGCAATTGATGTAGCTATGTGCCCTAACCGATTGTTCCGCAAACATGCGGATTGATAATACCTGATTGCCTAAACAATCCATCGCGAAATCATATCATCTGAAATGGCACGATGCAGATTTTGTAAGAACACGAATAACGTATTAACTTTGTTCCGTAATGCTTCCTTACTTGATACAGTATGTAGTACTTGAGACATCGAAAGAGGCACCAGGCCCTATCCTCTGATTTCTGATGTGTCAGAAAATGTAGAGAGTGGCAGGAGGAATATCAGTTCTGGTAGAAACTCTTAAATTCTGATTTTTGAAATCGAGACTAAGTCATACCTGCCCAGAAGCTCGTACAGAAAACCTGTGATTTGGTTGAGCAGCTGAGCGAACCACATTTGGATGGGCCAATTGGGAGTTACCAGAGGTAACATGTGACACTGATCATACGTCACCTTGTCTAGTACTCTTGGTACTAGCGTGAATGGCGGAAAGGCGTAGCCCATGAAGTGGGTCCACTTGATCATAAATGCATCGAATCTCCAGACTATCGGGTCGGGAGTCAGAGTGCAAAATATTGGTAGCCTGTGGTTGTCGACGAACACGCACAGGTCTATGTCCAGAAGACCAAATGTCATCCAGATCAAGATAGAAGCGACTTGGCGAGGATTCAGAGTCTGGATCTCGTGCCTCCCTGTCTCTTGATATAAGCCACTACTGTGGTGTTGTCGGTGTGTATTAGAACATTCTTGTTCCGTACCTGTGGCAGGAAATGAACAAGAGCCCGGCGCACTGCCTCCAATACTTCCAACATATTGATGTGCTGATTGTACCAAGTGCCCGTCCAAAATCCAGTGACTTTAGAGCATACTAAATGTTCCCCACCCCGTCAAAGATATATCTGTCACCACTGACAGTGAGGTCTAGCGGGCAGGAAAATCGCTCCCTGTGACAGGTGAGAGTGGACGCACCACCACAATATGTAAGGGACCACTGCCTGTGTACAGGGGACGGGAACACTAAGTCCCTCCTGGATGGGACAAAATGATCCAGTAGATGGAATTGTAGATCCCGTATGTGAAACCTGCACATTGGGACTACATCTACCAGACTGGCCAGGTACCCTAGGAATACCAGCCATGCTCTCGCCAGCATAGCTGGTTGTGAGAGGAGAACGTCGGCTCCTGCCTTCACGGCCAGGATCCGTTCCTCTGTCGGTCGTATTTGACGTTGCGTGAAATCCAGGATTGCTCCCAAAAAAGTGGGAGTCTGGGATGGAACTAGACTGGACTTGGAGAGGTTAATAACCCATCCCAAGTCAGTCCTGTGCCATTCTTATGACGATGTTTGTGTGTTCTGTGACGGTGGCTGCGATGATAAGCCAGTCCTCTAGATACATAAAGATTCTTATGCCTTGCTTTCGTAGAAAGGCTGTGAGAACCCTCATTATTCAGGTGAAGAACCTGGGGGTGGTCGACAACCCAAAGGGTAACACCCTGAGTGTGTACAAAACTCCTCAAATTGAAACACCAGGTAACGCCTGTGTTCCTCATGCATCGGCACATGCAGATACACGTCTGTATGGTCAACAGAGGTGGCCCACAGGCCCCTCGTCAACTGAGGGAGGATGGAGTGCAGCTTCTCCATCTTCAATTTCAATGGACAAATAAATTTGTTGAGTGGTTTAGGTTGATGATTGGGCACCACTTGTTCCCCTTTTTGAGGCCAGGAAAAACATGGCCAACACGAGATCCCTGGGTGGATTCGAGATCGGTATGATAGCATCCTTCAACAGCAGATCCCTGATCTCTGTCTAATAAAGGAAATTTTATATAAATTTTGTGATATCACAACCATAAACCCTATCAATCTCCTTATGCTAAGTTGAAAACTTAGTTTTTTTCTTCAAATCTCCACCAACGTTATTTGATTGGGAGCAGTTGAATATGACAAAGAAGTTTTGAACTTGATCTCCATCATATATTCTAGCCTAATCAAAGAATACAGAGAAACTGGTCAGTTTGATGATTTTCAGTTACTGTAATTTTGGACAGGAATTTAAAGAATTGCATTAAAATGCACTCATTTACAAGCAATGAATATCTTTTCAATAAAAACATGTCACATTCTTTCAAAAGACTGGGGACTTGACATCAATAAGCTTCATCATGCCATGTTTTTTGTATATTGACACCAAATCACCACCACTGAACAATCAAAAACTCCACTAAAAGTTAAAAGGATTGAGCTTCTGCATCAGTGTTGGATTCTAAAAATAGAACTTTTACTTATGACTGGTGAAAGTTTCATCAATTTTTGATTCATATTGGACAAACAGCTGAAAATCTTTACATAATTTTAAATTCAAATTTCTTTCTTGAAACTCAGTCAATGAAAATAATGGGAAGTCTATTTCTGCTAGAATCAGATTGTATTAATAAATAGACTTCAAAACTATTAGCCATAATTTTCTGCACCTCTAAAGAATTATGAAAGGCAATACAAAAACACAAGGGTATGAAAATACCAAGGTCGCTCCGAAATGCATCACAAATTTGCCGAAATATTTGCATATTGATTTATGAGAAATAAAAAGGTCAATTCCTAATTGATGTTACTAAAATGTCTTGCTACGTGATTTTCAATCAATTTGAAAGTGGAAGTTAAGCTCTCTTTACATCTTTGAACCTTCAAATTTTAAAAAGGTCATAACATTTTCTTTCACTCATCTTCAACATATATGTTCAACACATCTTCAGATGGTAAACGACAGTCACTTATACAGAACATTTAAAATTTGTTATGTGAAACGTTTGTGCATAAAGTTCTACCCCTATAATTGTTTTTGTGTGGGGGTGGGGGGGAATTTTATAGGAATCCCTCAATCGCAAAAGGTAATATGAACAATAGATCTACTGTACTTTGGTCATAGAATAACCTGTTTTCTGTTTCAAACAGATAAAGACAACTTTATCTCACCTGGTACTCTCTCTCCATATAGAGGGTTTGACAGCACCATACCCAGCTCTGTCATACCATAACGCTCCAGTAGTTCATGCCCTGAAATGTCTTTCCATCTATCCATTATGGGCTGTGGAAGGGCAGCAGATCCAGAGACCATCAGCCTTTAACAAAGCAGCACAAAAAAAACATACACAGTGTGTTTTAGCAGCTAAAAGGGCAAATAGGATGTTTGTTTTGATTAGAAGATATTTTTGTTTTCTTGGGAGAGAGGTTGTTCTTAATTTGTATACGCAGTTGGTCAGGCCTCACCTTGAGTATGCTATTCAGGCTTGGAGTCTTTTTTATGAGAAGGATAAGTTCATTTTGGAGCAGGTTCAGCGAAGAGCCACTAGACTTATTCCCGCAGTAAGGAATCTCTCTTATGAATCTAGCTCGCGAATTTTTGGTTTGACCACACTTGAGTTGAGAAGGGAACGTGGCGATATGATTCAGGTTTTTAAGTTCCTATCTGGTAGTAATGCTTTGATTTCCTGTTATTTCTTGCATGTTTCAGCTAATCCTCATGTGACATGTGGTAACAGTTTGAAGTTGACCAAAGAGTTCTTACGGATAGATTTTTGGCATTTTAGCTTTTTGCAAAGAGTTGTTAATGAGTGGAATGGTTTGCCTGAGTGGGTAGTTAGCTCTAATTCTGTTCACAATTTTAAAGTCAACATTAATAAGTTCTTTACTAAGTCTGGGAGTTTTTGAATTTTATTTTTTGTAGTGGTGGTGGTGTTAGCTTGGGATTTTTATGGGGTGACTAACCTTTCTTAGCCCATAATCTTGTTATGTAATATATTTTATGTAAGACTCTAACACTTATGTTGTGGAGCACAGCAACGTAACAATGCTTTTTTGACGATCTCCAACTCCAGTCAAAAGGGGAAAACAAACAGTCAGTTAACATTGCAGTCAATTGTTTTTCAACAAATACTGGACAGAATTTATTTTTCTTCAAACATGCAGTGTATTAGATAATAGCTTCCAACATACTGTATATGAGTACCAATAATTTTTGCTGACTGGCTGAGGCGACACAAGTATTCATAACAAAAAACCTATAGAATGTAATGATAAAGTTTTTCTTCCAACTTAGCAAAACCGTAATGAGCTCATACCCGGTTATGTCGACTCTGACCTCGAGAATGGTCACATTGGCTGAAATACCAAATACATGAGTGATCATGCATGTCATCTACTAGATCTTAACATCATTTTTTCTTGCGTTCATGATAAAAGAAGTCACATTAGTGTCATGAGTCAGTTTTCTTGAAAAGTATCGCGATATACCAATATATCGCGATATTTTTCTCCACGATAATCGATACGCAATAGAGCCATGTCGTGACAGCACTAGTCAAGATTAAGTACTATTGTTTTCCAGGGAGTAAACATGCAATGGACTGGTGCCCCATCCAGGGTGAGCATGGGATGTTTGTATACATCGGCCTTTTTTGATAAGCCATACTTGATTACACTGCTGTTCAAAACACTGACAGATCCACGATTTTCAAAAAGGGAGAAGTACCATACAAAACTTGCCCCACGTGTCGGCGGTACTGAGGGAGACTTATGGGTACTGAGGGAGACTTATGGGTACTGAGGGAGACTTATGGGTACTGAGAGAGACTTATGGGTACTGAGGAGACTTATGGGTACAGAGGGAGACTTATGGGTACTGAGGGAGACTTGTGGGTACTGAAGGAGACTTGTGGGTACTGAGGGAGACTTGTGGGTACTGAGGGAGACTTGTGGGTACTGTGGGAGACTTGTGGGTACTGAGGGAGACTTGTGGGTACTAAGGGAGACTTGTGAGCACTGAGGAAGACTTGTGGGTACTGAGGGAAACTTATGGGTACTGAGGGAGACTTATGGGTACTGAGAGAGATTTATGGGTACTGAGAGAGACTTATGGGTACTGAGGGAGACTTATGGGTACTGAGGGAGACTTATGGGTGCTGAGGGAGACTTATGGGTACTGAGGGAGACTTATGGGTACTGAGGGAGACTTATGGGTACTGAGGAAGACTTATGGGTACTGAGGGAGACTTATGGGTACTGAGGGAGACTTATGGGTACTGAGGGAGACTTATGGGTACTACTATGGGTACTGAGGGAGACTTATGGGTACTGAGGGAGACTTATGGGTACTGTGGGAGACTTATGGGTACTGAGGGAGACTTGTGGGTACTGAGGGAGACTTATGGGTACTGAGGGAGACTTATGGGTACTAAGGGAGACTTATGGGTACTGAGGGGGACTTATGGGTACTGAGGGAGACTTATGGGTGCTGAGGGAGACTTATGGGTACTAAGGGAGACTTATGGGTACTGAGGGGGACTTATGGGTACTGAGGGAGACTTATGGGTACTAAGGGAGACTAATGGACTCTCATTTGCTCTGATCTTTTGTTAAGGATTCCACTTTTTTTACTTAATAATTAATCAATAGACAAATTAAGAAAATAGTTTAATCTTTATTCAAACATGAAAAATATAATGTTTTATCAGGATAACTATTTTGCAATAACAAAAAAATATTACCTGATCCTCTCTGACAAGAAAGCCTTGATGAAAGCTCTGACCCAACCTGCATGATTTTTCTTGTAGAAGTAATCTATAAGCTTTGCATAGATGGTAGGGACAGCCATAAATACATTCACTTTTGCAGTACTACTGTCCAACAACTGGTCCCAAACCTGTGCAGTGCAAAACATGGCATCATATGTAAATGTGAATCAATCAAATCATAACAACAAAAAAGAAAAATCATAAATTCTCACACGTAGGTGCAGAAGAAGAGGTACAAAAAAGGTTCAAACAGGTTCAGTAATCCCTGAGGAACCAGTTGAGACCAGGTAACATGAAGTAACTTAAGTGGCAATTTAGTACAGTTCTCTTGATGTGAAAGCATACAGTACACATTGTAGATGTACTTTTAGAGAAGTTTGTTATTATATCCATCCCTCTACTCTCAAAGCCTCATTTAGGCCAGAATCAAGAGTTTCAGCAATTGGTTGAAACCAAGGTGTTACAATTAAATGCAAAGAAAGTGTGGGCAAACTGAGAGGTGACCCCTTTTACACCCCTGGTTTGGATGAGTGAAGGTTTACTGTAAGTTTTAATGACAACAGTTGTTCAGGGCAGTCTTGTAGTGTGAGAAGGAGTATATGGCCATGAGTACGAGTAAAAGTACGAGTTCATAAATTTTCATTTTGCTGAGTATGAGTACGAGTAAATGGCCATGAGTACAAGTACAAAACATCATACGCGAGTATGAGTACGAGTACAGATCATGAGTACAAGCAATTATGTGTAATCATTAACGTTACATAAGATAGTTAACTTTAGCAAAGTGCTGAATAAGTGATAATAATAAAAAGAGGAACAATTTAATGAAATAAAGATGATTAAGATATAATGAATATAATATTGGTGCAAATGATAGATAAGCATGGGAAGCATTTTCCGATCAACTTTTATTTATTAGTAGTATTGAAAGCAAAAGCTACTGTATAACTGAATTATTAACATACCTTAATGATAAATGAAAATAAAAATAAACTGCAATCAACATGACAGAAGTAGACATTGACTTCAATTCCTACTGACTACTTTCTACTCCATGAGATTAACCAAAAATGATCCCATTTTGAACCCACTTTAACCACAATTTTCTTTAATTTTCAGGGAATTTCCTTTCTTTTTTAGAAAATTTGCTTTCATTTTAGGGAAATTAGCTTCATGTTTATAAAATTTACTCCAATTTTGGGAAGTTTGCTTTATTTTCATTAAATTTTCTTTAAATTTTTGAAAATTTCTTTTTTTAGGGGAAATTTGCTTTCATGTTTGGGAAATTTGCTTCATTTTCTGAAAAACAATTATCAAGAAGCTTGCTACATTTTCATAAAATTTTCTTCCATTTTTCAGTTTTCTTAAATTTTCAAAAAATTTCATTCATATTCAGGGAATTTTCTTCATTTTGGGATTTTTCTTCTTGTAATTTTCAGCAAATGTTGCTAAAATAATCTTAAGGAGTTCTTTTTACAAATAGTGTTTGGACATAAAAGTCTCATATATTTTCTAGGTTTGTTGAGAAAAATTTCCAGAAAATGAAGGAAATTTCCTAGAATTAAAATAAAATTCCACAAAAATGAAGAAATTTGAAAAAAATTCCCCAAAATGAAGGAAATTTCTGGAAGATGAAGAAAATTCACTTCAAAAAAAATTGAAGAAAATTGCTAGAAAATGAAAGAAATTTTCTGAGAATTAAAATAAAATTTCACAAAAATGAAGAAATTTCCCCAAAATAAAGGAAATTTTTCGGAAAATAAAGAAAATTTAACGAAATAAAAACTTCCAAAAAATTGAAGAAAATTGCTAGAAAATGAAGAAAATTTTCTGAGAATTAAAGCAAATTTCACAAAAATGAAGAAAAATTGAGGAAAATTAAAGGAAATTTCTCCAAAATGAGAAAATTTTCCCAAAACAAAGGAAATTATCAGAAAAATTAAGGAGATTTCCCGATTCTGTCACTCAATGTTGACTATTGAGTTGACGATTTTAATTTATTATTGATATTCTTAATATATCTATTCATTTTTCTGGGGTCAAAAACTCACCACTTGTAAGGCAATCAAAAGGAATGGCATTTCCCCCAATTAGTATATCAAAAAAGGCTGTCTTGTCAATGGATAGCATTAAATAATGCTTTGCTATTCAAATAATTCATTTGGTACAAAAATTCAAACAAACCTGACATCTTAAATACATCAAATGAATGACTTAGATAACATGTTCTTATATAAGTTATAAGACTTATTATGAAGCTAATTCATTTGATATAGTTTTAATATAGTTTC
Organism: Chiridota heheva; assembly: GCA_020152595.1. Classification (NCBI taxonomy): domain Eukaryota; kingdom Metazoa; phylum Echinodermata; class Holothuroidea; order Apodida; family Chiridotidae; genus Chiridota; species Chiridota heheva. The sequence continues at coordinate 91,697 of JAIGNY010000850.1, forward strand.
CTACATAGTTTTTAATAAATGCGAAGAATATATCGTTATAACAATTAGGACCTTTGAAAAGTTAAAATTGTAGGTAATAATTACAACTTTATCGGAAACATGGGATGAATTTGCTTGTAATGGCTACCTTTAAATTACTACAAGAATGCAGGTCTATCTTCAGGAGTTCTTATATCTTTACGAATATAAATTCTTTACAAAAAAACATCAGTTAACATCTTTTTAAATGATGTAAATTGATGAAAAAGATTATAAAAAATTGTTTCAATAAAATATATTACAAAAGTAATCAGTATAGATTAATTTGATTTATCAGAAATGTTTATAGGCCTACTCTACAAGCAATCACATTGGACAGTACTGTCCCTAGGGTAAATGGAAAGATGGAAATTACTTACATATGCTAAAAGCAGTTGTAGAATTATCTTAAATCATAATTTACTAATTAAAAAAATATGTAACCTTACTCAAGTACATCTGAAAAACCATGAGTACGAGTACAAGTGCAAAGGCTATGAGTACGAGTCCAACAGTCATGAGTATGAGTACGGGCATGAGTACACAAAAAAGTACTCGATTACAAGTACAAGTACAGACTTGAGTACCACAAGACTGGTTCAGAGTTGTTTTCCTGCGATACTATCAAATGAATTAAAATTAAATGAGCATTTCACCGAAAAATAAGGGCCTTTTTTGTGTGCGAATTTTACAAATATATTATTCACAACAGAACGATAAACTTCATGCTTCCATAGCCCACAGAAGACGTGAGGGAAAAAGGTCACTTGAATATGCATATTAAAGAGAAAAATTACTACACCGTTGTGTGCTAGGTAAGAATTAAATTTTTTGGGGAATCACCTGAAAATACAACCTTACTTTTCCTTTAAACCTTTTTATGGAAGTATATTGTTCTATGTAAGATTGTACATCTGACATCTACATCGAATCATCCAATGAAGATGATTTCTGTAGGCATCCATCCAGTATACCATTCCACATACGTTTGTTTCAATAAATGTTACTAAAAGGGAAACGTTCCCTCCGTAAAAGTCGGCAACAAACATCTGTCAGTCAGAGTACAGTCTGCGATGATTGTGGTAAAGTGTGTCTGTCCAGGATTGGTTTCATATCTCACAAGCATACCCACAGACAACTACAAGTTATTCGAGATGCTCATTCATTGTAAATGATGGGAGAAGCAAGAAGAAAAAGAAGGAGAAGAAGAAAAAGGAAATTTCTAATATTCAAAATACAAAATAATTAGCTGAAGATGGTTGTACAGTACAGTACTTTGTGAAGTACTATTAAAGTTTCATTATTTTCTACTATACTGTACAGCTCATCAATAAAATCATCTTTCACTGTCCTTTAAAATTGCTGTTAAATGTTGATGGAATAATGGCAGAGATCCATACATCACAAATTTGCATACAAATTTGAATATTAAAACCTGAAAACTTGAACGCCTATAAAGGGTCAATTTTCAACTAATCATGGCGGGATATTTTGCTATTTACATGATTTTTAATACAACTTAGCCAATGAAGTCTCTATATGTTCAAAGAAACATTCAAACCTTATCTGCACTGAAGGAAGGATGCATCACACAAGTAGCTCCACACCATAAAGGACACAGCAATACATTGATTAAACCATGGACGTGATGAAGGGGCAGGACGTGCAGAATGACATCATTTTGGCTCCACCCCCAGCTCTTTAACATCATTGTCACCTGAGCCTGAAATTCATAACAAAATATTTTATAACAAAACATAACAAATTAAATAGTCAAATCGATAGGTCAACTAATCTAGTCCATGTACACATGTGATTTTCTCCCAAGACTTCCATATTGACATGTCATGACATTTATATTGGTTTGAAATACAGGCAGTGTAACAAATGCTGCACTTGTGGCATGGGTAGGTATACACCTGTCTACAGTGGTTGCCCATCGATTTGTCTTCATATTAATCAATATCACTTATCACTGTATGGAATGATTATACATACTTACTTCAATACTGGCAAAAGTTAGAACCACTCCTTTCGGCCTCCCCGTTGTTCCACTGGTATATAACAGCAAAGCATTTCTTGATCCCCATCTTATTTGTCTCCATTTATTTTGTAATACATGAGAGTCAATAAGGGTAATGTTTTCCTTTGTGTTTTCATCATGAATAATAGTCTTTGGTTTTACACTTGAATAATCTTCATTCTCTATTAAAGATTCTGTATCAGCCTTATCATTGAGGTTTTCCGTTTCTACCTGAGCGAGTTGTGTAGTATCTAAAACTAAATGATTTATCCCCATAGTTCTAGCTATTGGATCTATTTGCTCAGCAAAGTCTTCCGTTGATATTAGCAAGGAACATTGAGAGTCATTCATTACATATTCCCATTCACTTGGTGGATGCACCCTACACAATGGGACAGCCATCCCTCCACACATCCAAGTTGCCCACTGAGATATAACATAGGAAACATTATTAGGACAAAGGAAAGCAATTCGCTCCCCATTAAGAACCACACTTGACCTACCAGACCTTTTGCTCACCAATAATACATCTCTCTTAGCGTATGCCAAAGCATATCTTGAAAGCTCTTTGCTGGCTTGCTGTATGTTATCATATGTGTGGGAACCAAGATTGTCTCTTATAGCAATTTTATTATGGAAGTCACTGTTTATTGATTGTAGGAAGACTGGTTTGGTTAAAGTAGCTTTCGTACGGTAGCTTTGATGTACAGTAGCTGAAAATCTCTGTCTTCTGATCAACCCAACTGCCGGATGCTTGATGAATTCGAGAAGAGTCATTTTCCACAAGGAATTCTAAAACAAACACAAAGAGATACAAATGCTTAGGTAATTGATGTGGCATGTACAGTACTTACCATTCCAAACACAGATGACCACACATTATGCTCATTAAGAGCTATTAACAACATTAGCTTTCTTCCAGCAAGGTGGATATCTTCTGCCTGAGGTGAATGAGGCCTGGAAGAAGGTGGTAACGACATCAGCAATCTGTGGAGCAGTTATCTTCAAGAGACAAGTTGATAATTGGTAGGGTCCAGATGCATTATGGACAAATGAGACTACTCGGGAGTTTTAAATCTTCATCCCTGCTGATATTGATCTCAGGCATAGGTGGAAATGGACCAGAAACTTTAACCTTTAATGGTCTTCCTTGCAATTGAACACAAATAAAAACTTGTTATTTAAAACGTTGTTGGCTCTTGAATGACCAGTTCTCATTTGCATTCAATAGCAATGAAGACAAGTCAACCATTGGGCAATTCCAAAATATATGTTAGGGAGGAGGGTAGTTTACTTCAGACTCCTGATCCCCTTTAAACCCCATTCCTTCATGATACCATGATACCTCATGCCCACAAATCCCAACCAATAATACCCACCACCTCACATCCCAATCTAGCTCAAGAATCCTCTAGCTTTGATGGAGTTCATACAAATGATATCTGTCAATGTTATTAATACATCGTTGAGATATGTTTTTGTTTTGAATTGACACCAAGCACAGCTACATGTAGAGGTTTTTAAGGGAATATTATAGCACACTTTAACATTCTAGAAAAACATGCCTTATTTCTATCTATTTTATAACAGAGATTCATCTTCAATAAGACATACTGTACATATTTTCAACTTGATTTTACCGTAACAGGAAATTTTTAGCAAAAACTTAGGACAATCTGTACGAAGTTTTTTCGATAAAAAGGGCCATTTTGAAGAATGACTTAATTTGAACAAAACGGAAGTATTTTAGAAACTATGGTGACTCAAAATAGATGCACATTTTAATGAATTAATTTCATATTACTCGTCAACGCCTTATATATGCCAATAGAAGTTACCGTAAACACTGTATTAACTTTCCTGGTTCCTGATTGGCTATGGTAATATTACTTTGTTTGACGCGTTTTGACAAATTGTGTATAATCACTTAGGAAAACTTCTCTGAGAACTTGATGTGGATTGGTGTCAAAACACTTTGCCTGTAATCTCAGGTTGCCTCAAATACCTTACAATTAACCATTATAGCAAGTGCACAGTATATGCTGAGATGCTCAGTTCCTCTGACTGTGTGGTAGGGCCTAATAATGCTAAAACAAATGCAAAATGTCAACAAACACTACAAAATTAATGAAAATGGATGCACTACCCACTGTCAGAGGATTCTCATACTAATCCCAATCCTGTACATCCTCCAGACTGCCCCACCCCATTCAAATCCTATTCCCAATGATTTCCTACCCCACTTAAATCCCAATCCGATTGACGACTCCCATACCCAAAATTTTCCTCCTTTTTTGATGTTATTCTGAAAGCCATGTTAGACTTAAAATACTCATGCCTTTAAACGAACTTGATTCAATTTCGTCAAAACAAACCTTGTTTTTTCTACAATTTATGAACATTTTTTCTAGGGCTGTCATGATATACCGATTATCGCTATAGCATGATTAGTTTTCCCATTTTCATATCAAAAATACCAACATATCCTGATGTGTTATTTTCACATGTGAACTGCATATTAAATTAAAAACTTGTGAAATGGAATTGGGGAAATACTTCAAATACACAACACTTTAACGTTTAGATTAACAGAATATTTGCAGTAAATCTTGAACCACCAAACCAACCAACCACCAAAACATTTACACGCATAACGCTGTCTGGAAAAATTTCATTTAATTTCATTTCATGATCATTTATTTCCACATTATGCAGTATATACAAAAATAGTAACAACAAAACATTCAAATTTTAAATTTAACAAATAACATAGGTTTATGGCGTTGTTACCAGTAATACATTGCAATGGAAAAGGAGTGAGAAAGAACTTAAAATCTTATTTCATAACTCTCCTGTAAGGCTGCTGCTGGTGATGGCTGGCACTTCCAAGGGTACTACAAAATCCTATACTCTCCTGTACTATTTTAAGCAAATTGTTAAATGTATAGAAAAATCTCAGTTTTAAAATCTTCATGTAAACGAAACCATTTTACCTTTTTTTTTTTGCCCACAATGATTAATTAGAATCGGTGTTTGAAGTCCATCCATGTCTTCAAAAACTGTCTTTAAAGTGATTTTAGTTACTTTTATCAAAGTATTTATTTTGGACTACTTTTCTTTCCGTAAAAATTGTGTGACGAGCTCTACAAAGAACGGTCAAAGTTTAAAACACTGCCATGTAACATTTTGGTGGGAGTAATATGTTTTAGATTATTTGAGGAAAAAATGAAGATAATACTTATAAAGTACAATTATGTAATCTAAACATTTTTTGATGTTTTATTTATTTGTTTTTGCAGTTTTTTTAAATTTTTTAACCAAAACTATTTAATAAAATTATATGAACAAATACAAAAAGTTGTCAGCAAAAGTTCAACTTGCAGTTTAGTGGAACATTCTAGAATTTATTTGCAGACGTTGAATATTTAATCACAAACATGCGGTGACTAAGAAAATGGCGACAACAATATGAATCTTGGAGAACTTTATTCTGTCATGGTGCAAAATAGGTAAAGATTTTGAAAAAGTTGAATTGGAAAAGTGTATTATTTAGACTGTATGATATAAGAATATCCAATTAGTAAGTTATTTTTCAATCATCAATTTTCTATGTGTGTATTAAAAAAACCCATAGGAATTGCACCTAATTTATAACAACCCTCGTACGGCAATCAATCAGTCAACCCGCACTGAGGGATGTGTATAATAACTAGGTAAATGTTTCCATAACTAACATTTACACAACTTCCCTATGGGTCATCCCATGCCAACTCAAACGGGCCCAACACCCACCAGCTTAAATTTGGTGTGAAGTTACAAGGTTCCAAGGTTAGAAGCCTTGGGAAATTTTAGCTCACAATATTAAACGGTTTCTGAGATATGAGCCTCCATAAATTGGCAAAATGAAGCCCCAAATTTCAAAATGGCGGCAATTTTGAATTTCGTCAAAATTTCAATCATTTGGTAAATTTGGAATAATGTCACTTTTGTACATGCTAGAATCTTGAAAATTTGTATGTAGAAACTGGCCATGTAGAAACTTATTATAGTGCCACATTCTGCAATTATAGTGCCACATTCTGCAATAGGGCAATGTAAAGTACATTAATTAGCATTATGAAAATAAATTAATGAAAATTTTGAGACACAATATTGTTTCAAAAGGTGAATTTTTTTCAATGTTGGACACCTAGTACAAAGCTGAGATTGAATAAGAACACACTAATGTAGTTTCAACTAGAAAATAGTTATGGGGTTATGTCTACATTGGGACCCATGACCTTTTGATTTTTGACTAAAATTTTAAAGATTTTCTGTCAAATTCTGTAATATGGTGACTAGTAGAATTCCATAAACTGGGGTATAATGCTTCTTTTAAAGTAAATAAGTAGTTATTACCTTTATTTACAAATGCACACTCTCATACTGCTCTATTTCATGTAGAATCATTGATTTAATTGCAAACAAATTTGTAGGTGCCATATATGTTGATCGAGCAATGATTTACACTTTTTATAGTATCATGCAATATTGTTTTTTCTTATTAGTGTTAGCTGTGAGTTCTTCCATGTCTTGTAACAAAATGTAATTACATATTTGCTAGTGCCTTTTGTCTCTTAAGTTGATCCTCAATGCAGTTCACAGTAGTACTCTGCAGATGCTACTGACAACCTGTTGCAGTGCAAGGTGCCTCCATAGTACAAAGAATGTTAGTTAATGGAACGTACAGTAGCAGGTGTCTTCCTTCTTTGGCCAGTAATATGAGTTCGCTGGGTAATGTGGGTGCATAAATTGTATTCTTCCATCTTGATGTTCCTTTTCAATGATATCAACAAGTCCAATCTACAATTTGCCATCATAGCAGCAAACAAAATCTGAAGCTTTTGCTTGAACATTTTGCTGCTTATCAGCAGAAGAAAGGGGTACGAAATGGTGAAAGCTTCGTGTTCCTGGTACTGTATTTGTCTTACTGAAATGTTCTTCCAGGTTTTTCCTTGTCGAATCCATTTCTTTATTTGAAATGTAGGACACATGAATATTCTTGATTTCTGCAATGTAATAATCAAAGACTTCCTTTGCAGTTAATATCTGATTTGTGAGAGGTCTTTGGAGACTGGCTCTAACTGTTAGTCTTTTTATTGTTGCACCAATTCCATCACAAGGTGATTTGCCATGGCTTGTGGCAAAAAACGACCAACAACAACTCACTTTGAAGTCATTTTCATGAAGACAAATATTGATGAAATTTTTACAATTTTTATACTGGCCTGCACAATCATCACTGAAATAATACACTTTACTTATTCCATCATTAATGCTCTCCTTAATATATGCTACTGTCAGGCTCATCACATGATAAACAAAATCAACATCATGGGTAAGATCATCAGAAATAAAGCATAAGGATTTTTCTGCAAGCACTCCATCCTTTTTTATAATATATCACAATGGGGTGGAGTGAACAGGACTGCTGGTTCCAGTGATAACTTTGCACTTCATCCTGAATAAAAAAATTGTAATTTTCGGGGCAAAATCTCAAAGGACAACAACTTCATCCTCTTTCAGTTCTTCTTTACACTGTTTAAGGTACTTGGATTGTGACTTGGAAATAAATGAATGAGCCGTGAGTTTGTTTAGTTTCTTAATCACTAAATCTATAAACTCACTAACAGATACCTTGTGGGTTATGAGCTCGGCTTTATTCACTGTAATCCACTGCTTGAACTCAATAAGTTCCTCTTCAGCATCCTCCTCCTCTTCTTCAGGGAGCATCTGCTCTTCCAAGTATTCTCACATCTGGACATTTTTTACAATGGTGTATCATGCATTGCTTGTTGTCTCTACTGCAAACAATCAATTCTGTGAGTTCATGGGAGTCCTTGTCTAATTTCACTGCATTCAGCATAAGTTCAACATTTTGATGAATGGGCACATACACACACAGAATGTGTCCCTGAACATCCTACAGTAATGCACCACTTAGGTCGGAGACTGCAAAATTTTGAGAATCCTATTTTCACATCTGGATATTTCTCTTTAAATGCAGCATACAGCTCTTTCAAGTTACACAAATGAGTCTTTTCTGCATGTGGACATTCCTTTTAATGCTCACAAAATCCTTTTTGCCAGGCATTTGTCTCCTGTACTCATCATCACAGTAAAATGCAGTCACAAGATCTTCAATCTCTTTTGACAATGGTCTCCCACAATTCTGGTCTGGTAATTCCATGATACCTTTATCATCGGCTAGTTTCCTCGCTTGCCTCACCATATATTTGCTGACATTGAGAGTTTCACTCACTTTAAGAACAGACCATGATTGAGGAGCGATTGTCAATATTTGAATTTGTTTTCGTCTGCTTGATTCTTTGTTTGTTTGATGAGAGTTTAACTGCACTACAACAGCAAGGGTCAAATTGTGCCTGAGAGGTTAGATCATTCCAGAGGTAGGAAGGAGAGTAAACAGGGGGAGATTGAGAGAAACACGAGAACTAAAATCCAGAAAACTGGGTTCGAGAGAGGTGTATGAGTGGAAAAATAATGTAGAGAGAGAGGGGGTGGGGAAGGAGGACTAAATATGGTTGTAGAGCAAAGCATGATGAAGGAAGGAGATAATTTCATCTGGAGGTTTTTTTTGGAAAAGCTCGGTTACTGAGGCAAGCAAGGAGAATGTGATGGACTGTGAGGGTGCAATGGCAATTGTTGCAGAGGGGTGGGGGGGGGAGTCAGTAAGGAGGTGGGAGTGAGTGAGGTGGGTGTGACCTATTCTAAGGTGGGTAATGTGGACGTTGTCGACACGGGATACGTTGTGAGCAGTGGATTTGATCGGAATGGTGGGCTGGATGACGTGGAGTTTGTTATCAATTTGGAAGTCCTATGAGGTTTTGCCAGCGGCCACAAAGAAAGAAAGTGATAAGCGGTTTGATTGATTCTTTCAGTTTCTCTTTCATAAAATCTACCAAGGTATCTAGATCCTTGGCTTTTTGTTTTAATTCTGTCAAGTTTTCTGTTTGCTGTTCAACTGGATTGTTCAAAACTTTGGGGGTTACTTTGATACCTTTTGCGACCATTTCTTGTATAACAGATTGCTGTTCCTGCAACTTTTGTTGGACTTGTTGTAGTTTGTTTGTTTGTTTGATAAGGGCTTAACGGCACCACGACAACGAAGGTCAAATTGTGCCTGAGAGGTCAGATCATTCTAAAGGTAGGAAGGAAAGGAAACAAGTGGAGAATGAGAGAAATTAAAGAACAAAAGGTCAGAAAGCTGTGATCGAGAGGAGAGGTGCATGGTTGAAACAAAAACAAAGTAGAGAGCGGGTGGAAGAGGAGAATTAGATATGGTTGTAGAGGGAAGCATGATGAAGGAAGGAGATAATTTTATCCGGAGGGTTCTTCTGGAAGAACTCAGCAATTGAGTTGTGGGGAGCGAGGGAAGCTCTGGGAAGGTTGTACAGGGGGAAAGCAAGGAGAATGTGATGGATTGTGAAGGTGCAATGGCAATTGTTGCAGAGGGGTTGGGGGGAGCCAATAAGGAGGTGGGAGTGAGTGAGGTGGGTGTGACCAATTCTAAGACGGGTAATATGAACGTTGTCGATACGAGAGAGGTTGTTGATGGTGGATTTGATCGGAATTGTGGGCTGGATGACATTAAGTTTGTTATCAATTTGGGAGTTCCATGAGGTTTGCCAGTAGTCACGAACAAGGGAAGCGATAAGCGGTTTGATGTCTTGTTGTAGCTTCCTTTTCCCATATGAAACCTTGGAATGAGATGCCACAGCATGAACTTTTACTGGACTTTTATCCAAACTTGAATCCAGATCTTGGTGAAGTTTCTCCTCTGCAACTTTAAATCTGACTTCACTGTCACTCTCACTACTTGATGTGTCTGCCTGCTTTGTCTTTTTTCTCTCGAAATTCTGCAGGACGTGTTGTGCATAGCTTTTGTCTTGGTATTACATCTACTTCTAATTCCTTAAAAGCTTTTGCTGTGTCCAAATTTGTCTCCCTAAGAGAAACTTTTATTGCCTTCTTATGCTTCTGGAATGGGTCACAACAATTTTTTCTGATGGTGGCTATACTTAGCCAATAGTTTCTGTTCGTGGTGAAAGCAAATTGTCAGATCACTAGCATAATCAAATTTGAAACCTGGTACTCTCCATGTTAGTAGTTCTATTTCTTGTGGCTCTAAGGAGCTTATTGACTTTAATCCAGCTGTTCTTAAAAAAATCCAGTACGTGACAATTCCCCGAAAGTCTCAAACCAAACGAACAATCCTGCACAGAAAACAATTTTTTAGAAATTCCCAAAAATATTACAGAAATGTTTCAACTGTATCATACTGGCTGTAAGAATACATCCTTGATTTACTGAAGAGAGACACAAAATGATTACCTGAAGAAGATTATGAAGAAGATAGTCTTTTTCAAAGAGGAGTCACCTATTTAACACCAATGTTTATTAGGAACAAACCACTAATTAAGAACAAACTTTCATTTCCTGTTCTGGCATAATTGCCAGTTGTCACATTTAGTTTGTTTGTCTCACTGTTTATAATCAGTCACAGGTAGGAATTGTGTTTATAATACTCCATTTGTTCTCCATACAATTCATGAAAACTTATTGAATATTAGCAAACTCTGTGACATAGCTCATAATGGACACAAGCAAATATATTGCTAAAGGATAAAACTAAGTAAATACACATTGTGGAGGGTATGCCATACAGCATATCATTATATTCAGTTGAGAGAAATGTAGTAAATTTGTTTGTTAGGGAGAAAAGCTACTTTAATGAGATTTTGTTTCTGGGACTTGTTGTTTGGGATAAGCTGGTGTAAAGAAGTTAAGGAATTATACTGTATTTTTGTCTAGTTCATCGGTCAATTAAAATATATGACCATCCTGTGCCCACAAACTATGAGGCTTAAAGCTTGTTTCTTTAATAATAAGTTCAAAGATGATAACTTGTAATTAAATATTAAGATAAGTGCAGAGAAAGTTATTTATTCATTTTAATAAGGCAAGTATCATACCATTAGCGTCCATAGGTATTTCAGTTACCGATATTGACATAAAAATTGATATTTTATTTTTAGTAAACAATCAAAAGGTTATAGCTCCCATTTTAGACATAATCCCACAACAATATTTTGCTTGAAACTACATTAGTATGTCCTTATTCAATGTACCAAATCTCAGCTTTGTACTAGGTGTCCCACATTAAAAAATATTTGCCTTTTAATCGGAGGTAAAAAACAATATTGTGTCTCAAAATTTTCATTAATTAATTTTCATAATGCTAATTAATGCACTTTACATTGCCCTATTGCAAAATGTGGCACTATAATAAGTTTTTACATGGTCTGAAAAGCCTACATACAAATTTTCAAGATTCTAGCATGTACAAAAGTGACATTAAAAAATTACCAAACGTTTCAAATTTTGACGAAATTCAAAATGGTCACCATTTTGAATTTTTGAGGCTTCATTTTGCCAATTTTTGGAGGTTCATATCCCAGTAAACGTTTAATATTTTGAGCTGAAAAGTTTCAGGGCTTCTAACCTTGGAACTTTGTAACTCCACACCAAATTTGAGCAAAATCTGAGATGGTGGGTGTCAAAATGAATGTTTACTTGTTGAAATTTGGCATGGGATGACCCTCACTCATCTGATTCCCAAATCATGTCATGTCGTTCTGAACAAGATTTAAACACAAAGGATTCCTAGCATTCTGCACAAGATAACAATTCTTCTCAATGCTCACTTAACATGAAGGTAAATTTAAACTGTAAACTATATAATTTATGAGTATCAACAACGTACCAAAGGTATTTTCGCGTAACACCCATACCCTAGGTCTAACGTTACAACAAATTTATATTCGCATAAAACTAAAAGTAGGTTCAGTGAACTTGTATGAATCATTGAACGAAACAATTGTAACTGAATTTCATAGATTATATGTGCTTTTCCAGTTACTTACATCAATACCAACAAAATGAATTCATGCAAAACGCCGAAAACTGCTCTGATTTCTGACTTTAGGTCCAAGCGCAGCTGACAGAATCTTCAACCGCGTGTCTTTTTATGACGTCTTAGCAAAGTAGCCGCTTTTAGAGCAATGACGTAATTTGTTTACATTCTCATTATACTCAACAATGACAGAATGAACACTCGCGCTGCCTTGTAACACACGTGGGTCTGTGGTCAGCTGCGAGACGACTACGGAGGTGAATTAGGTAGAACGGAACTATTTATTCTCCCTATTGAAACCTACGATGAAAGAGTCAAGTTCGGGGTCCTTTTTGTACCAGAATATATTATAGATTTGGGATATTTTGTGATGTTGTTTTTCAAACTTGTTTAATGCCAAATCTTTTGAATATGCCATAATCTCAAACAATAATAGATCCTTCTAGTGTTAACAAACTCACAGTTAAAGAATTTTTAGATGAGTTTGATGATTTTGTAGACAATTTAAATGATCTTCCTGGTCAACTTGTTTTGCTGGGTGATTTCAATGTGCACTTTGATGTCCCAACTAAGCCTGATGTTCGTCAAATTGCTACTACACTTTCATCTTCTGGACTCATTCAACATGTAAATCAACCTACACACAGCAAAGGCCACATTCTTGATCTTGTCATTACCAGAGAAAATGAAACACTTTTATCATCTGTTGAAATTCATGAAAATCATGTCTCAGATCATTCTGTCATATGCTGTAAACTTGACTTACCTAAAGTAGTTCCCAATAATGGAATTATTTTAACAAGAAGATACAGTGCCATTGATCACTCCCAACTTTCACAAGATTTGTCATCCAATCTTAATCAAATTTCTTTGCAAGAAACAAATGTTGATGACTTTGTAGCTGATTTTGGCACTGCCATTACATCAGCCCTTGATCTGCATGCTCCTGTTATTGAACGCAAAAAGAGTGTCCGTTCGCGCCTAAATGGTACAACAAATCAGTTGATGATGCCAGGAGAGAACGGCGGCGCTGTGAGCGCAAGTGGCGCAAAAGTAGATCTCTCTCTGACCTATCAGCGTATAATGATTCAAAGCAACATGTAAGAACTGTTCTTTTCTCTGCAAAGAAAGAATTCTACATGGAGAAGTTACAGTCTTCCACCCCAAGGGACATGTTTGCCACTGTCAACACACTTCTCAACAATAATTCAAGAATTCTTCCACAGAGTGAATGTCCAATTACACTTGCAAATGACTTTAGTAATTTTTTCCAGAATAAAGTCAAGGACATCAGGCACAAGATTAATGACCTACATGTTGACTCACCATCTATTCTGATAGACAGAAGGTTTCCTTTCAATTGTTCACTTCTTTCTGATTTCCAGCCTGTCACTGAAGATGAACTTATGAATATAATCATGAAGTCACCTTCCAAGACATGTGCTCTTGATATGATTCCAACATGGCTGTTGAAACAACATGTGAAAACTATCCTCCCGAAACTTACAGAAGTTGTGAATGCTTCCTTGGAACATGGTATTTTCCCGAAAGCCTATGGACATGCAATTGTGGCTCCCATCATCAAAAAACAATCTTTGGACAAAAATGAACTCAAAAACTACCGCCCAGTCTCAAACATTGCTACAGTTTCAAAATATATTGAAAAAGTTGTAACCAGTAGACTCACTGAACACATCAACAAACACAAACTTTTTGAGCCACTACAATCGGCCTACCGAACTTCACACAGTACTGAGTCTGCCCTACTACATGTGCAAGATTATGTTCTTCAAGCGCTCGACCAGCAGAAAGCTATTTTATTTCTTATGTTGGATCTGTCTGCCGCGTTTGATACGCTAGACCACCAAATCATGCTTCGTCGTTTTGAGCATAGCTTTGGCATTTCTGGCAACGCTTTGGATTGGCTATCATCATATTTTAATTGTCGGACTAACCATGTCCATGTTCCTGGAGCTGACTCCAACACTGTAAATCTTGAATATGGGACCCCACAAGGCTCTGTTTTAGGACCTTTGTCTTTCACACTTTATACTATCCCAATAGGTGACATATTGCGGAAGCACAAGATCGAGTATCACATATATGCTGATGATATACAGATTTTCTTAGCCTTTAACCCTAAAGTTCCACTCGATGCTGAATGTGCTTTATTCAAACTGACCTCCTGTGTGCAAGATATCCAACAGTGGATGATTGCAAACAAACTTAAACTTAATGAGGACAAAACAGAGTGTATCATATTCTCTTCATTCAATGCTAGTAAAGCCCTTGAGAACCTCAAGTTTGTTTTTGGCAATACTTGCATCTCACCAGTCACTTCAGTTAAAAATCTGGGAGTTGCTTTCGATAATAGAATGTCAATGGACAACCATGTGACACAACTTAGTAAAACAATTAATTATCACATTAGAAACATTGTCAAGATTCGTCGGTACATTGACGTTGAAACCTGTCATTATGTTGTTCGATCACTCATCCTATCACGTTTGGACTACTGTAATTCCCTTTTGAATGGTATTACCATGAAAAATGTAAATCGCCTACAGAAACTCCAAAATAAAGCTGCTAAGCTTATCTTCAGGAAACGTCGTCGTGATCATGCCTCACCCTTGCTCAACAAATTGCATTGGCTCCCTGTGTCACAGCGAATTTTATACAAAACATGTGTTATTGTCTACAAATCCCTGATACATCAATCACCTGAATACATATCCAACAGTCTGAAACTTTATACACCAGCACGATCCCTTCGCTCCTCTTCTGAAAACTTCCTGACTGAACCCAGAACTAACACCAAAGCTGGTTCTAGGGCTTTTTCAGCTGCAGCACCCCATGTTTGGAACTCTTTGCCTTCACACATTCGCCATGCCAGTTCACTTGGACAGTTCAAAACACGTCTTAAGACTTTTCTTTTTTAATCATGTATTACTTACTGAACTTTGGGGCAGCATTCTGGGCGCTTTGTATCCTATGGAAAAGGCGCCTACTACAAATGAACATGGATGGATGGATGGATGTTTTCCAAAAAGTACCATCTAATATCTCTCGGATGAGGGTATTTCGATAGGGGGTCACCAGAGGGTTTTTTTTATTTATTTTTTTTTAATTTTTTTTTTTAGGCTGAAGTGAAGAGGTGTTGTACACCCTCACCAAATCACTCAAATTCTGGTGGGCCTATGGGTTCATGGTAAAATAGTTTCCCATTAAACTGTTTCTGAAGCAGATCTCGTCAAGTTTGGATATGAATAGTCAAGTCTATTCTCTACTATTCCTGAATTTTGCAACTTCCCAGCTTCCTGTCCCGTGAAATGGGACCTCTCGAAAATATTTGTATAAGTTAGCCCTTTCTCTGGCTGAACTCGCAGACTTATGAAAGCATATGCCGGTGTGATAGTAAATTTGCCCCGCCCCCGTCCCGTCCTTCCCTACCCCGTAAATTTGGGCTTCCTGGTCCTTATTTCCTAAGGAATGTCTTGTGAATTTGGCCCCAGACTGATTTTACTAGGTGATTTACTGGTGTCTGCACGGTTCCTTCAATTAATTTTGTGTACTGAAGTGATAAGCTAAAACCGAAATTAGTCATGTTTATGTACGGAATACAGCGCCGCTGTACTCGTAGAATTTGACCACAAACAATGATGTACTGGTTTGTTTTTTTTCTCACAGAAATTAATCCGTAGATGAAATACGGTAACACCCTTACGCAAAGAGGTCAGCAGCAAAGACTGGATACTAAACACTATATAACCTGATAACCCATGTTGCGTAATTAAGCAAACTCTCATAAGATCAAATCTGTATTTTTAAGGTATGACAATACTGACACAACTCTCATCTAACTATCTTCGTTTTTCTCACCTCGAGGAAATGTGAAAAATTCAAACTGAACCTTTGAAAATCTGTTTTTGTTTGTTTTCAAAACACCGCATCATCGTCTGTCATCAAAGTTTTAGCCTATGAAATTGCATCCTGTATTGATGAGCGCGGACTGTTTTTCTATGATGTACGACCAAATTTACTGGATGGCTACGGCTTTATTCTGGGTATAATTTCCTAGGAAAGAAGGATCGGCCAGGGGACCAAATTTCCTAGCGGATTATTTTTACTATGATGGGGGGACCAAATTTACTGGATGGCTACAGCTTAATTGTCTGGGAGCCAAAATTTCCTAGAATATAAAGGCCGAGGGCCAAAATTTACTAGGGGTGGGGGGGGGGGGTAGGGGCAAAATTTACTTTTACACCGGTCAAAACCTCGGAATTACGTCGCGTCGTAATTATATTTACTACGCGACCCAAATATTTACCGGCATATGGTTCCATACAGACTTGAAGTTGAACTTGAAGTTGAAGTAACATGCTGACATGTGAGGCATGTTTCGGCAATTTTTTTCTAAAAGCATTTATTTCCCGAAGAAACAGTAACAAATGCAAAGAAGATTGATTGGATTTTATCTGGACTTTCACATCGTAACTTTTAATTTAAAAATATCCTACATAATTTGGTCTCACCAAAGTTTGAGAGCAATTTAAAAAAAATATTCTCTTGTCGACATGTCAGTGGCTCAGCCTTAGCCTAAAATGACCTTCGCTGTCTCTTATACTTGAAGTTAGTTCTACGCCCCAAGTCTATCAACCGCTGCCACTTTCTTGCCTACCTACAACGATGAAAGAAACAGTGGGCCTTAGGGATTGTTTTTCGGACCTACAATCTTGGACAAAACTCGTTGAAACACTTTGTGAAAATATGTGATGTTTTTCATGAAACTACTTTTCTTTTGTAAATTATTCCACATTTATAAATCAGAAATGCTGGATTTTTTTTTTTCTCTCTGTTGCTTCTTCAATCGTTACTCTTTCAATTGTAATTAATATTTTAGAATTATAAGGACATTTGAATAATTTCATTGACGCCGCCAGTTCCCCCTCCCTACCTCACTAAAATAATTGTGCTCCCCTCCCCTCCCCATTCAATGTTGGCCGTTGTTACTGTTTTTCCTGGAAATGACGTTAAGAAAGGAATAAATTCAACATTGAAAGGGGAGGGGTAGGGGGTTACAATTCTCGGGAAAATATTAAAGAAACATAACACTATAACATATGAAGTTCTCTAAAAGCTGAAGTGTTCCAGCAGTTTTGTCCAAGATTAATCTATCTAGCCTTCTCTCGAAGGCCTGAATACTTGGTGATTCAATAACATCACATGGTAAATTGTTCTATGATAAGTCCACCACCCGAAAAGAAAAAATGATTCTTTCTGATATTTAACCTTGGTCTTCTCGTAAAGATTTTATGACTGTGCCCACGAAAATATTCCAAGTTTCCATGAAACGTTGATGCCAGTCAGAAAATCTGGGCATTTGTCGGTAAATGTTTTTCGCTTTCGGGAAATTTGATATGATTTTCGATCAATTTTCTTAAATTTGTGACCCGCAGAAATGTCCTTCATGATACCTAAAAAAAAAAAAAAATGGGTGATAGGCCTGAGAGTATGAATTAATTGAGACTTAATCATTTTAAAGATTAAAAGAAGAGGGGGTTTTGAAAATAACATTAAATAATCTCATTTGATCAAATATTGCAATGAAGGCACTTCCATATAAATTACACCTGTCACAATATTTAACTCGAAGTTAGCATTAAGTTGCCAACATGCAAATTATGAGGACGATTAACCATACGTATATTAAAGAGCATTTGAGAAGGGAAATTTCAATTGTATTTGATCAATTCATTGGCAAATTCGATTAAAAAATATAACATGGAAATTTAAATTTGTACCTCTTTTGAAAATGAACTGTCAATTACTGTCAAAGTTGCAAGAACTGGTGGGAGTTTGTGCACACTTAAAAAAATAAAAATATTACAAAAGTGCCCCTTTCAAAATGAATGTCTCTTAATTACTGACCCAATAGTAGGAAACTGGCAACTTTTGTCAGTCCCACGTGGAGGGAAATGGGTTCCCATTGAAAAATTGCCCCTTTTTAAAAATGAAGTGCCCCTTTATCTTTACTTTATTATCTACAGACAGGGGGCGAACATACGCAAATGACTTGGGAAATTGTCCCTAAGAGGTCGTGCCCCCTTACTACTCGAAAGATTCCTACTCCCCTGCAGCCCTGATTGTATACTCTTAATATTATCTATTCACAAAAAAAGAAAAGTGAATATAAAATAAGAAGTCAATGTAAAACACTGTCCCCAAGTCGGCAAATTAAGTTTGTTAAATCGCTCAAAGAAAAAAATGATGACGTTTTTCTTGTCTTTTCC